>JAQQAE010002317.1:5633-22646 GCA_029823295.1 Pseudamia nigra
CGTGAGGCCTGAAAACATGACAACAAACTTAATTGTTTTCCGAGTAGTTACTGCTATAATTCTGACATTTGTCTTTTCAAAATAACTTTGATGAATTTGGTCTTTGGAGTCATGGTGTGTCTTACCCAAACCTGCAGTGTTACACTAAAACTACTGTAGAATCCCAGCAAAAGTTAACGATCAAGATAAAACCCCAACTGTAATAAACTGGATTTATTCTTTATCTCCAACAGGGAAAGACGGACGGACAGACATGCACACACACCACACAATACAGATTTATGTGGTAATACAATGGCATGGCAGTCGGTGACAGCCATAGCAGTGACGACCAAACACAGCGGGTCTCGGGCTCTGTTCTCTGTGTCTGTATGTACACACTGCAGTGTCTCCAGCAGCTCTCATCTGTCACGGCCACAGACGGCTGCTGTGCCACCATGAGATGCTTCTCGGCTTATGACAGACACTCTGCTGTGTACAGTATGTGTGTGTGTTCATGGCTGTTTATTTTGCTGACAAGTACGCTAAATGACTGAACTACATGCCTGTAGCTAACTGCTCAGACAAATACGTATTTAATGTAGACACAGATACACGTGCACACTTGTAACCTACGGAGCTCTCGTATCCATTTCATCTGTTTAGATATGTTTTGATCCCATAAGGCCGAACGTGTTATTCTGTCACTCTTGATGCCATCTAGCAAAGTTGAACAATAGCAGCCCTTCTGTTCCTATTGCCTGCTTTCTAATTCACGCTCTGTCTTCATGCTGTAGCAGAGGAGAGGGTAACGAAGTGAGAGGAGATGGATGGAAGGATTGAGCGTGAAAGATGGCGATGTGAGGAAGGAGGGAGAGGGAAAGATGATGGAGTGAGACCGTGCGGGGAGTTTGATTCCTCCAGTTGTCAAAGGCGCTGCATTATTGATGTGCTGAGGATCCCACATTGTCGTTGAGATTCTCAGTCTGTCACGTCACATCCTGTGTGTGTGTGTGTACAGGCCTGTGTGTGCATCCTCTGAATAAGTTTGTGGTCGCAAGTCCTGGAGGAGCGCTACCTGTCAACACCTCCATATCACAGGGCGCTCAGACATTGACAATGTTGTCTCTGTTGCACTGACCACATGGGAGGGGAGTATTTACACACACCTTACTGATTTGTGGAAGGAGGTGACTGTGTGAGAGACGGGTGTCATGTTGTGGAAGATTCTCCTGGGTGTCTGATGCTCTCTAACTTTCCTCTCTCTGTAGCTAGGACTTGGCTATGTCACTGTTCATTATGAAGTTAGACGTAAACCAAAGTAACTTATTGTGTATGTGCTGGGTGATGAATGTCTGACACTGAAGGATGGCCCTTCTGCTCTGAGCTTTGTCTCATGAATTCTTTACACACGTCTGCAGACAGAATGCCTCGGCATTAGACACAAACCCAGCAGTACATAATGAATTCTATAGTCACACTGTGACACAAGTACATAAACACTGGTAATACAAACAATGAGCTCCCTGTGTTTTTGTCTTAATTATGTTTTATCGTAAAATACAGAACCTTCTATTGTTTCGGAAAGTTTTCATTGTTGTGCAAACTACATGACTTGAAAATCTGCAGAAAATGAACAGAGAACTTTGTTTCCTCCAGCTTACCCACACTTTGTTCTATCCTGATACTGTTGAAGGGAAGCGTTGCCATGGATTTGATCTCGACAGATGCTACAACTGTTTAATGAACTGAACAACTGAAGACGGCCTGCAAGCAGTACCACTGTAAATGTATCACTTCACTAGTGTGCTGGTTGTCATTTTTAACACTCATCTAATGATCAGCAACCTCTTCTAAAATGTTAAATAATGTTTCTATTTACTCCATAAAATTCTTTAATGAGCATACAGGTTTTTATAAACAACGAGCCTTCAAAAAAGCCCTGCAGCAGTAAAACATTTGAAGTCCTTTCCATGTCTTGTGAACTTTATTATCTCATTATGAGCCCAGCAGTACAATGTTTTAATTTATTGTTGAGTGCTAATGGCTTTTTTCCAATCCACTATGTACTCAAGTTTTTCTCACTTTGTCTACTCTCCAGAAGGAGATTAAAGACAGGGAGATGTAGTGTTGTTGAGATCTTCGTGCTTAGCAAATTCAATTAAATGTCAGTGGTCCTAGTACGTTACGGCAAGTAGTGTAATAAATGTGTTTGACTTAAATCATATTTCATCAGTGCTTTTTGGATTTTATTGCTGTGACCTTAAAGCGTGTATAATAAGCTGCTGCCTTTGGGCTCATGGCAAGCAGCATGATCAAGATGACACACACTCTCACCCTTCAACTTGCAAAACTCCTGCTCGTATATCGCTTTTATCACATGCCTTGAACTGAGCTCTGGATTCCATTTCACAGGGACTGTAATGTAGAAACGTATGACTTTTTTATGACAATTTTGGTCATTGTCGAAGGATTTCACTTCAAGAATTATCTCCAGTGAAAAGCAATTATCTGAGAAAACATAATAGAAACCAAATGACAGACAGACAGATAAAAAGAAGAGAGATAAAATAGACTAGGAATAGATAGGTGGAGAGAGAGAGCATGTATTGTGCTGGCGATCTTCCCAGAACAGTGGAATCGATCAGCAAAATGAGAGAGCCTCACTATTTCCTCTGTTGGTAGAATGAGCCAGGTTAATAATGGAAAGCAGTCATCATCTCACTCCCGCTCTCCGCGTTTTCCTCTTTTTTTCCCCCTCCATTCCATTTTTCTTGGAAAACAATCAGTCTCGTCGAGGGCTGCTTCACTCTCCCACCACAGTCTGACATTTGAAAAGCAAACCCGTTTAGCAGGAGAAGTGGGCGTCAAACGGCAATGAGCCTTCTGAAACACTGACTCACGGCTTCCGCTGGGAGCATGCACACACAAAGTGGTGCGCTGCATGGAGCTGTCGGTATCCCTCAGTGTATCCCACTTCTACATCAGAAACAATACAGGAATCAAGAAGGCTGGAACTCAATGGCCAAGCACAGCTGGTGCGTCCTAACCACTACTACCCGTTAGTCGTAATGAGCTAAACAACCTTTTCCTCCACTGCCCTTGAAATACCGTCAGTCACTCGCCTCCAACACAATTACAGCTATTCAGCACGCTGAGAGGCCAAATGTTTGCTATCTGTCATTTATGCAAACATTTTGTTTTGTGTTTGCATATAGTACGTGGGTGAGCTGTCTGTTTTTCTTCCCAGGAAAAGTGTAGCCAAACCCATTTGGTTCCTCATTTTCATTCTGTTTTGTGTCTGTAACTTCTCCTGGCTGATAAACACTGCTTAGTGCTGCATTGCATGGTCACATGAGGTCTTATCTGCCAACATCCCTGGGTTCAGTTTGCTTTTTTTCCACTTGAGTAAAAAGGCAAGTGAAAAATGTTCGCATTTTCCCCCTACTTCTCAAGCTTGCTACATACTCACGCAACATCCTTCAACTCCACCATCTAAACGTCTACTACGATAATTGAATTGCTCACTTGTTCAGAAGCATCTTCCTCAGATGTGGCAGTGTAACACTGCACACCTGCAACCCTCTACAGCGCCAGAAAAAAACAAAAAGTGCCTGCATTGTAATGTAGGAGCTCACCTGGGAAAACATTACATAATCACCTTTCAGCATATTGTAATTTAAATGCTTAAAGAGGACATAGCACTTCTACATCTATTCCTTTTCTGTGTGCTTGGACTCAAGAAAATAGGTTCTGTGGTGCAGATTTTAACCAATAACAAGCATTTTCCAGCAGGTATGAGGCTCACATACTCTATGTGGCTGATGTCACTGATCCAATTCCTCACAACTGTGTTTCACACAGAAAGTTGGAAATGCTCTACTCTTTTCCACAACAGCATAAACCAATGTTGGCTCATCAAACTTCATATTTAATCTTTTGAAATAGAGCTGGAATAGAAAGGTTTGTATTTTTAATTCTCTGATTTTGGATCCTACAGCTTAAAACCCTTTTCCTACTGGCCTAATCAGGTGTGCAAGTTCATAATTTCCTTGGCATTTTACCTGATCCCAGGAAACTGACTAGTCATTATGACGGAGTCTTGCACCCACTCCAGTGCAATGACAGGTGCTGTGCAGTCAGGCCAATGTGGAAGTAACTTAAAGTTGTAATACCCCTGTTGGCCACTGGAGGTCTGATCAGTTGTCTCCAAGAAGCCCTGACTGCCATAGAGTTACACTGGATTAACAGGTCACTATGGTAACGTGACTTGTCAGACCGAGTTGTGCCTTTGTATCGTCAGTGTATTCAATGGATCATAGTTGTACGTACGTGAGACACGCTCCACTGTAGTTGTGGTACAGTGTTTACACTAAACTACACGACATGACTTTGTTTGGCAATGCTGGTGAAGTTTTACCATTTGGTAGCTACACTGCCATTCATCCAAATATGGGCACATCCTGTTTATGGCTCCAAAATGTCATCCAGGGAGTGACAACCCAATTGGCCGCAAAACAGCCGTTCAGCAACCACTGGGTAATGTCATAGTCACTTTGTCCACTAATGAACAACCTAGGGTCCACTCATTTTGATTTTTACTTTAACACAGTGAGGTACAGTCATTGTGGATTCGTATGGGTCTTACTACAAGTGCAATGAAACATGAGCACTTCCCATCAGCGACGCTAACAGTAGTGTAACTTTGCATCTTAATGACTACAGTGAAAATCCAGTACTCACTCTTCTGTTAAATCAGCTATTAGTCACAATAACTAATTAAGATAGTCTGTAATTATTTCAGGATGAAAACACAAGATTACAAGAAGGGAGCCCTCTTCCTGAAACAAGTCAATTTGCCTTATTTAGAGTTTCCCGGGGAGGGGATTCGTTTCGCTAGGTACTGTAGCTCTTTCTTGTAAACAAAATGTTATGTCTATGTCAATGACTGGTGCTCACAGTTAGCTAGTTAGCTAGCTTAGCCCTTAGCCACCACTACAGTGAGAATGACCATCTAGGGAAGTCCACTCCCAATAACGTCACAGTGAGCCAAGGTGAAAAAAAGTCCTGAAACTGAGCCTTTGCAAGACTTATGAAGTGCGATTTACTTTGCCAAAGGATTTCCAGGAGATAGGGGCACTTTGCGTTTTGAGCTTTCTGGCATGTTGAAGATAAGAATTCTCCCTTGCAATGTGGTAGAAAAGTTAGAAAAAAAACCAGAAAAGTATGTCATGGGCACTTTAACTGTAATGGGATCACACTAGCGCTACTGGGCATTTACTTTGACTTCTGTGTTCAGAAACTCCAAGCAGTGAAGCTGTGTTCATGTGCGGACTGCTCAAGGCTGTGGAGTATTCAACCTCAGGGCAAACACCAAGGAAAACCTCACTGTATGGCTATGCGTGTGATATACTGTATATGTGTGTGTGTGTGTGTGTTTGTGTCCTGCTGATGTCAGTGAGAACAACCTGTCATTCAGACAATAAGATCACAACAGGGATGTGGCATCAGAATGTGACACATGTCATTGTGACAGTTTACAGCAGCGACTGTGTGTCTGCACTTTGACAGACAGACGGAAAGCACAGACACACTGTAGGCAGACAAATAGACAGCTGGTCTTTTTAACCCATCGTTTTCCTGCTCCCATAATCCACAGCGTCCTGGGGCACCAAGCAGCAGGAGAACGCTACCATTCTTAACTGTTTTAAACCTCCGCATAGACACCTTCCTCATCTCCCTTCCCTCGCCCCCTCCTTTTGATTTAATTCATTTAAACCCTTTTCTATCCAGCCTTTTCCGGTTTTCTGTATACAATCATATTGATATCAACCACACATTAATATGTTATTAAAATTCACCAATTTTTAAGAGCTGATTTTTTTTTTAATTAAATATTTTAGGAAGTAATTCTGATCTTCTGCTCAATAATGTTTCTTTTTCACTGAGTTTTAAGAAGAACTAATGAGAAATGAGATATATTATGAAGCTACCATAGGAGTCATTTATATTTGTAATTGACTTGCAATTTTTGCAATAACCATCATGATCTATTATAATAAAGAAGAAAAGTATTCTCACCTTCCTGTATTATTGCATAATTAACATTGAATTGTGCAGCTGGTGTCATCCAGCCCACCTAGACATCAGTCTGTGTGTGCGTTTCTGATTGTGTGTATGTGCAAAGTCTTCTGAAGGTCAAACATTTAACTACAGTAAGAGGCCTCAGCAGACTAATTCACTCCCCATCTATTAGGCAAATAACCTTTTTAATGCTGGCACTGGCCTTGTAGGTAGCTTACGAATGGTTTTGAACATTGTTGCTTGTGTATAAACCACAATGAATATAAACAACAATCTGAACTAAATGGACATGAACAGAGATTTTATACATTTAAGTACATTTTTGTTGCCACTCGGTGTTTTATCCTTGTGTTTTGCTCAGGCTGGCAGTCATGTGTGCAAAGTTTTATTTCATTTAAAGCTTGTAAACTTGTAAAATGCAAAGCCTTGTTTGCAGAGTATCTCATTAGCTTGCCAAGTTCTCATCTCTTTCTCTTTAAGCATAGTGGCAGAGCAGCTCAGTCCACACAAAATTGGCATCTTTGAAAGAACAATATGACCATTTCTTCATATACATATCATATCTCCAGCTCTTGCAGTCAGCCAGACTTGGCTGCCGGGTGTATGTCTGTGTGTGGTAATGCTGAAGTATGACATCTGCTGCTGACAAAGTGGTTTTAACTTCAGATGTTATGGACTCTTAACTGGCTAGTCTAGACATTTCTTCCTACATCTCACTATGAAATGGAAAAGAGAGTGGGATGCAGACTGTGATGTGATATCCAGACTAAAATAGACAGAGAGGGGTGCAGAGGAAGGTGAAGCAGCAAAGAGACAAAGCCTGCATTGGATCTCCTAAAAGGATTTTTCATGAGATGTTGCCAGGAGCCCAAAGTATTCAAGTAAATAAATATGCAAGCAACATGAAGATATGCATAAGTATATGCGAGGTTCCACAGTGAACACATGTGTCTTCAATAGTGCAGAGTGTGTAGTAGTCCCTAATCGGTTTTGAGTGTGTGTCAGTGTTTGAGTATCCATGTGCAGGACAGTGTTTTGCTGCTAGGTTTTTGTGGAAACAGTGGGTTTGGGAATCACTTAACTTCTGTCACTAGCTGTTATGTCTCTCACAGCCTGAGGGCTGGAGAAGAAGACAGAGGAGGACGACAGTGTGAGATAGAAATGGAAGCAGAGATTTTGCCGTGACGCTTCCCAGATTTTACCTGAAGCCGGAGGATTTACTTTTAACACATTATAGGCCTTCATTTTCCCTTTTGTGTTTTCATTTACACTTAGAAATATGTTTTTGTTTCAGACTGGCAGACTGGCTGAGGCAGCGTCTGGCTGTCAGATGCCCTAAGCTGGGTTAAATATTCTCCTGCTCCTACTATGCCTGTAATGCTCTAAACCCATGTCACATCTTTGAATGAAACGTAGCTTTTGGCTGACAAACATGAATATACTGTACCTCAGTGCGTGGGTATGTGTCTCGGTGCTTGCAGACACACAAGTGCACAAACACACACAAAAAGAAAAGTATATGAGGGCACCCAGTGTATGTGTCACCCAGCCACCCCCACAGCAGTGTGAATCCTGTCTCTACATCCTCCTCCTCTCATCCCAAAAGGTCAGGGCTCATCACCATGTCAGATGGAGTTTATTCATTCCTGTTCTTCAACCAATGTCATTCTCACCAAGTCGGCTGTCAGAACGGGTCAATGTTGTGCGCTTGTCAAAATCACATCTCTTTGTATCTTTTCCTTTCTGAACGCTTTAACTCCTCTTCCATACCTCTATTTTTTATGTATTTTGCATGTTATCCATAGATACATGCATGCACACAAGCAGACATGAATCTCTTCGTTGTTCATCCACTGGTCGTTTCTCTGATTTGCTTGCAGGTGAGTGGAAGAAAGCATGTGAGGAGCTTTTCCTTAAATCCAGCCATTATCTTAACTCCGAGCTCAGCCTTTCTGACTCCTCTCTGTATTATCTGATGGTGTGCAGAAATTCCTTGATGCTGTGTGTGCAAATTGGTTTGCCAGACACAATACACATAAAGGAGAGAACAGAGAGCGAGAGAGCGAGAGAAACAAGAAGAGGAATCGGTAGTAATTAACATCACCCCTTTAAACAGACTACTTAAAATCTTTTCACGCTAAGCATAAAACAACACTCCCTCTTCTCTCAATCTCCCTCTCCTGGCTCTCCTAGTCCTTTTTATATCCTAACCAAAATATGAGTCTTTGAACTCCCCTGTTGGAGTAGAGAAGTGTGGAGGAATCAAACAACCCATGTCTGCGCACACTCAGACGCTTGTTAGAGAATTGCTGGTGTCAAGATGCATTAAACAGGTCAGACTGAGAGCAGTGTGATGTGGGCTAATTTAAGGCATTAAACCAAACGAACATAAATGTTTTTGCCAAATAGCCTAAAGCTATAGTCAAGACAGATTAGAAGTGGGGGTGAGATCTAAAATGGAAACACAGTGTCAGATGTGTTACACTAAAAGCGGAAATATTACATGCCAGTAGATGCAGCCTGGCGTATTTGGCCCTTAATTATCCCTGTCTTGTAAAAACCTGGTTTGAAATTAACAGTTTGTGGTTGCTGGCAGCCATAATGGCCATCATTAATTCTCGTCTGGTTTGCTGTTCTGGTCCTTCCGCTCCTATTGTCCTTAAAGCCAGGGCTAATATGAATGTAGTCTACCGGGCTTTCACTCATGCTCCGCAGCCAATTAGGGTGACAGCAGCTCGTCTGTGTGGTCCAGTGGAGCATATCTCTGGTTCTGTTCAAACCCTGACCCTTCTGCTGCTCCCATGCCTCCTGCTGGAAACTATGGATACAGTGTGACTGCTGTGTTCTTTGCGGTCAGGCCACATCTGTGGGCTACTGAGTCAAGTGTGAGGGGTCTTCAGGCCCCAGGTGACCTGCTGTGCAGAACATTTGATCTGAACTTTCCAAGCAAGTTACATGGAATAGCACCACTTATGTGCATGTCCACGCACGTGCAGCTTTTCAGCCAGAGAAAGTACTGATCACTCAAAGGCAACAGAAACAATACAGCTTGCTACCAGTGTCTTAACGTTTTGAAAGGCCAGAGTGTGGGAGTGAATAAAGCAGTGGCAAATGTAAGGCTTATGAAGTGCCACATGCCTCTCTGTGCTTGTCAAGAAGATATGACAGAGAAAAGGAGAGACACAGGGATAGAAAGACATAGCTTAAGAGTTGTAAAAATGATAAACTGAAATACATTTAAGTCTGGTTTATTGATATGGTAGATTTGACGCAGCAGCAGATGTGAATTCCTTTTCAACCTGCAGCACTGTCGGATCACACGCCCAGACTCCCCGGGGAGCTATACTTTACCAAACACATTCAGCTACCGATCAAAATAGAAAATGATTTATTTTTTTTGTCATGTTATAAGAAAATGGCTTTTTGAAATGCATACAGCTCTTGCTCAAGTAAGTCGTATAGTAACACAAAGTACTTCAGGAAGTACTGTACATGTTAATCTTGTTGTTAGGTTTGCTTTACCTCATCTCCACATTGCCTGTGTATTCTAAATTGTAGCTTGTAAAAACATAAATTGTGAGTTTTGAAATGTACATTTGTTGCCGTAGTCCAACTTGTTCTCACACACTGATCTGTGTGAACTCTGTGTAAGCATGCTGATAGAGTGTTGTACTGGAGTCTAGACTGTAGCAGCAGATGATGATTACTTGAGCCCTGTGTGAACAGGCTGTACTGTGCTGCAGCTGTCAGAATATAGGGAATCCATGGGGGAAGCTCACACCCACCTTCAATTACAGGCTTGCACTGACAGCCAGCCTCACTGCTCATCCGCCAGCCAACCCACCCAGTCATCAGCCAAGCCTGACTTTACTACCCCCACTCCCATTTCACATATCCCCTACCTCCAGTTCACCGCCCTGAGGAACTTTCACTGAGCTGCCGACCGACCTTTTTACTGTATCTAAAGGGTGAAACGTGTTCTGTGTTTATGCGGGTTATTTGCAATGTTTATGCACCCTTTGAAGTCAAATGAAAGGGCTTCACTGCTTTTCTCTACTGCTTTTATATATATTATTAAATGTAATATGATAAATTTAGTGAATCATAAATGGCATTTTGATGATTTAAGGGTTCAACAAAATCAAAAATTTTGTGATGGCCTATTATGCCTTTTTAGACAAACTTTTAAATCAGTAAATGTTGTGAAGTGCAAAACGACAATTTGTGTAATTTTATTGTTTTCATTGTTGTATTGCATTTTGTAGAGAAACTGAGCTGCCTTGGCGGAGGTCTTTCCTCTCTTAACTGCTTTGTAGTTTTTCCAAGTTTTCTTAATAGCTTCTAGTTTTTTCAAGTTTTCTTAATAGCCATAAGTATGTAGAGCATATGTATACTTATAGTTTCTTGCAATATAAAAAAAATAGAATTCTCTTTGTCTCTGGTAGTAGCTGTCATTTTTGGCTTCCCTCTTTTATTTTTTCTCTTTCTGTCTGTCACCACGCTCTCTGTCTTCTGGCTCCCCAAAGCCCTAATCAAGGCTCTCCGATGAGGCACACGGAGACAGAAAGAACAGAGAGTTGAGCAGAGAGCAGCACACAGGCTCCCAGTATGTTCACTAATAGGGCAGAGGTTGGAGTCTGTCAGCTGTGGCCATAAAGACTTTGGTGCTATTGCAGTGACAGCACACAGCTTTTTGTGAATAGTGCAGCCAAGTGCTGATGCAGACGGTAGTGCATGGTCACAGGCTAAATGACAGCAGCAATACTTCTTGGATGCTTGGACGGCCCCCAGATTAGACACTGTAACAACACTGAGTTTTTTCCAGTACGTAAACCCCTCCTATTTTCATTTTGCTACGCTCTTTTATTTTTTTTCTCTTTACTTAAGAACTTGCTCTCTCACCATCTGTATCATCACCTCCCTACTTGCTGTGCTCAGGTAATTTGAATATGTAGATGTACAGAATGAATGATTAATTACTTAAAGGCAGGGGGATTCGGAGTTCTATACCATTTCCATCTGAGTATTACATGACTACAGCTGATTTGCATAGATCTTAACCTTATCCCACTTGAATAAATTTGACTACTTAGCGCAATGCTTATTTTAAGTGTCATGAACACTAAAATTCCGGTACAAGTCATTCTGCAGGTACATGTTAGAGTGACAGTTTTGACATTGGAAGTTTACGTAACCATCCACAGGCCAAATCTTTGACAAACTGGGGGACTGGTAGGGAGTGTTGAGGTCAACAAATGTATAAACTGATGTATTAGCCCAGCTCATACCTTGTCATGTTACATATATGTTACACACGTGGGTCAGCGTGATCGATCATTTTTCAAGCTGCGACTGGTTTGATTTTCTCTCTTCTCTAATTGGCCACAGGGGACCAGTGGTGGGAGAGCGGGCCTGAGATATGATCACCGTGGCTTTCTGCTGTAGGCTCAGAACATGGAGCACATCCATGAGCACCCATGCACAGACCTGCACAAGGACATGAATCTTCATTAAAAATGCATTCAGTACAATAAATCACTGCATTCATCCCCATGCCATCTATATTGTGATACTAACTTGCACCTTCCCCTGTAGTTCTGTGCTTCCTCCCTCTGTTCTAGGTCTCCAGACGTCTTTGACGTGCGTTTGCTGATTGTGGACCGGTCCACTGACTGTGGACGTCGTCCAGTGTCTGTGTTGTTTGTTGTTCTATTTCCTCTGTCCACTAACCCCAACCGGTCGGGGCAGATGGCCGCCTACCCAGAGCCACTGGTTCTGCTGTAGGTTTTTCTCTTCCGTTAAAGGAAGTGTCCCCCCTCCCTTTCCTCCCCCCATCGCCCTTGCCTTGCTCTCGGTGGTTCTGTTGGGTTTGATCTCTGTGTAGTCTTGAGGTTTTGGCCTTGAATTGTGAGGCACTTAGAGATAGTCTTGGATTATGATTGCCGCTATACAAATACAAATGAATTGATTTTAATTGAACCTAATTTATCCCTTTTGGAGAAATTTGCTTAAATTATAGCACACAATTCAATTCAATGATGAAATGAGTTGTTTTTCAGTCAGAGAAGAATACAACATTTGTGAATATGACAACTGTTATAAGTTGAATATTTATCACTGTAATCATTTTCTCATTAGGTCTTTCGTCAAGCTCCATAAGAGGCTGGAGCTTTTTAATCACAATTAATAATGTCAATGTTTCATCTTGTCTGTGTGCTGCTGGAACCAGAACAATAGTCATTTTGTCAAAGACGAACCTTGTGTTAGATGTGTAATTTCAGAGCACTGGAAGGAATCTCCCCCTGTCTGTTTCATTGGAGCTGCTGGAAAATGTGCAGCGAGTCTGTAATTGAAATGTAGTCAGAGACGATTTTCCTCTGTTAAGTTGAATTTGATAGCCTCCAAACTGTGCGCACATTTGCATATTTTTAATTAAATGTCTTACTGTATTTTTTTGAAGATCATCTAAACCAACTTGTCACTTCCTATATTGTAGCATTAACTAATTAATGTTTGCCCTGATTTGTCAGTATATATATGTTAACTCATCATTCAGGATGCACCCATTTCAAGTGTTTTTTTAAGCTTATGAAGAAAACCATGAGTCATGCCGAAAATGTGTGTGTGTGTGTGTCCCATGGTGCCTGTGTGTATGAACTGCCACATTTCTGTTATGTGTAGTGAATTTACATATCTCCTCTCAGCAAATATTTCTCAGCTCAGCACGTCGTCCCCTTGACCAATCGCACCTTTGCAAAATAGTTGCCATGACAGCGTCAGCTTCTGTAGGGCTTGTCTAGGTGTGTGTGTATGTGCGTGTGCAAAATTGCATATTTGTGTCAACAACTTAAACACAATTCCAGGGATAGGATGTAAGCGGTGATAAAAGGTCTTTTTAGTGGAGTGGACGTGCTGATGTTTGGTGTTATCTGTGTGTCTGGTAACACAGCCACGTTATAAAGGGATAATCATTGGAGAATCCCATCAGCCCGATCAATAGCTCATTGGAGAAACAGCAGCAAAAGTAGTCAGTTAACAAAAGTGATCATTCTCAGTCAAGATATCTTCCCAATCACCTTCGATGAGTATGGCTTTGTGAACCACACATTGCTAAGTAAAATCCATAACATTTTAATGCTTACAGATGTAATGAAGTAAACTCTCCCTGCCCATGTGCTACTGTGGGCATGTATGTGTCAGTATATTTCCGTGTGCCAGTGTTTTTGTGTGGGCAAGATGGTTAGCTGGTGTCCGTGTCTGATTGAACATTGTACAACTCTTAATATTGGACACACGGTAGCAATATTTATTGTTACTGATCCTCATAAATGTCAAACACGAGCTGAGAAAATAATGGTTTTCTAGATCATTTAAATTCATCTCCTATTCATTCTCTAATGCCTTTGGTTTTACTGTGTAAATTCACAGTGCAAATGAACATATTGGTATATATACATGGACACACACAGGCATGCATGTAATGGATGTCAAAAAGAATTGTTTGGTTTTCTTTCCAAGGCTGGGGGGCAAGGAGCTTAGAGATGGAACACTTAATCACATACGCAAGCTGAGGAAAACATGTAGACACACACGATTTATAACTACACATACACGTGCATGTGGAAGAGTGAGGTCCTGAGAAGAATATACAATGACTTGTATGTCCAGAAAGTGCTGCAGAGGAAAGAAAGAGCACTGCAGAACGGCAATGGTGTGGGCTCAGGGGCAGTCTGGGGTCAATTAGTATTCATAAAAGACAAATGAATCCATAGCTACGGCCTAATACCAATTACTTTTGATCACCTAATCAATTAGAGTTGGTTAGGGTTACTGTAGCTAAATAGAAAATTAACTGCGACATTCACCATTGGCGTCGAGATGACTTTTCATCAGCCACTACATCGGACATGTTAATTTCCTCATCAAGGTTTGGAATGGAAAGATATTCAGCGTCTGGTCGGAAATGCAGGCTCCTGCGCATGCACACACACACACACACACACATACATCCCCAACACACACACAATGCCGGCTCACAGTTATTACAGGTCCTTTATTAAATATCCCTGTGGCCCCTTAATAGACAAATAGCATCTGATTCTATCAAGCAGAGTGTAGAAAAAGAGAAAGCGAGGGAGGGGAGAAAATTAACGGAGTCCTCAGTGGCATAGAGAATATGCAGCACTGAGAGACAGAGTAAATGAGTAATTCAGAACTGATTGATTGTACAAGAGAGAGTAAGAAATGGAGAATGAAGGAGATAGAGTGCAAAAGAGGGGGAGATATAGAGGAGGAGACAGATAAAAAGAACCGTAGATTGCACAAAAAGGGGGTGGGATTGGAAGTGAGGGGAACAAAATGGAATGTAGAGATGTGATAGATGGAGAGCCTGAGAAAAAAAATTCAGATGAGAGAGAGAGAGAGAGAGAGAGATGGAGTGGTCGTCACTCCCCTTTGCTAGTTGGTTATTAAGCCAACGCTGCTGTATGCGCTGTATGTTCCCACCTCTAACCTAGTTTAAGTTCAGACCGTTGCCTCAGGCTTTCGAACGAGGAGTGGCAGCAATATCAGGTCAAGCCCAGGGTGTGGAAGAGCTCCGTTAGTATTCTCTGTGTGTGTTGGGCAGTGAGACAGGAGGTAGATGGAGGAGCGAGAGTGTCTGGTGGGGGTAGGGAGCAGATGTCTGGAGGATGACACCTTAACTTAGCTCAGGCCAAACACCGGCTCTGATGCCAATGTAAGAGGCTTTTAACATCAGTTCTGTCTCCTAGAATAAGGAGAATGTGTCAGCGTTGTATCTCACTGAAGTCGAAGGTTGGAACTCAGAAGTTTGAGTCCTCCATTTCTCACATATATTGGTTTACTTTACACCAAACTTATTCAGAAAATACAACCCTCTATGAATTTTTAATGTGAACATAGACCAGACACCTTTAAGTAAACATATGTCCACCAAAGTCATGATCTGAAATTTCATTCACTGTCTTGATCTAAGTTAATGCTGTATAATTCAGAAAACTGTGGAGTAAATTGTCACCCCCAAGCAAGTTAGACGAATGAACGTTGTATGTAATCTGCGTACATCTCTCTGTCTGTTTCTGTCTTCTTCACTGTCTGAAAAACTTGGCTTGAATAATGTTGAATTAATGTAAACATGCGAATCATTGGTATTTCGCTGTGGTGACCCCTGAGCGGAGCAGCCGAAAGGAGAAGAAGAAGAAGAATGTATAATGACATTAATCGTGAATTCATCAGTCAGATATGGAGGGATTAGAGTAATATGTGTACATGATGATCAGATTGCTTTGAAACATTTCTCACATTTCACTCTATTAATCTGGAGTCTAACAATAGAATACAAAACGTAAATAAATGATTGTCGGATTTTGATGAAAGTTGTATGTAATCTGGGCGTAAAGGTGTACGCTATTAAACAAAATATTCCATATGCAGTCATCTCTGAACCTGCCTGAATTAATGATGGAACTAGAAAATGTACAGTGTAATAAGCCTAAACTGACCAAGATCAGGATCTTACAGGTGGACGTGGATCCAGTGTTTCACAGTGTGCGTAAAAGTGCACAGTGTAACACAGGTGAGGATGAGAGCTGTCCAAACATATGAGCTCCTCAACTTTGTAAATGCTCAGTGAACTCTTCTGTCACGGAAAGTGATGCTGACATTAATCCACTTATATTTTGACAAATATAAATCCAGTGCAGTGCATCACTAACCCTGCAGATATAACTACGATGTGCTCATAAAACTCTCCCTCCCTTTGTCCTGTTTATAAGCTGTTTGTTGTACAGTCAAGGTCAGTGTTTTAATGATCCAATGTGTGTTTTTACTGCAGAATCAGCGTAAACTTCACAATTTCTGAAGGTTCCCTTTCAAATCAGTCTGCGATGATGTTTCGAGAAACACTGGACTCTGACATAAAATAGGCAAATAGCACTCATGTTCAGCACTTTGTGAGCATTTTTTGAGCCTGCATATCCTGTGTCTCAAAACACACTTCAGGGGAGGAACTCATAATGCCTTTGTGCAACCAACTGGCACACACAATAGACCAGTACATGCAAAGGTACAGATTTCCTACTTACATTTCTTAACATTTTGGTCATTTTTCATTTGTTTTGTAACATTCATTAACAAGTGATGAGGAACAATATATGAGTGGTCATTTGCATACAACACAAATTACACCTCTGATTTTACAAATAAATACAGTGGTGCAATATTAAACCATTTGAGTGTCTTTAGTTTTAGTTTGAGTCATTCCAAGTGTTATGAGGAAAGCTTTAATTCATAGTAGCTGAAAAAGTAGGATAAATATAGATTTGAGATAAATGTAAAATTCAAGTTGTATAAACGCCACTGATCAAAATGAGGACAAACTGAAAACTAGTGTTATGCAATACTACATTGTTTTAGTTCATCTTACATTGCTCATCAGAGTTTTTGTTCAGTGTTTGTGTTTTGTCATTTTTCCTTATAAAAAATAGTTTTTTTGTCTGCTAATTTTTTCTGAGTTAATATGGTACTAGTGACCTTGCAGTGGATATCAGTTACTTCAAGCCATATCAAAAAAATGGCTAGAGTATTTAAGTGGACTCCAATTTCAAAAAAGGTGGGATGTAAATAAAATGTAAATTAAAGCTGCAAGCAGCAATAATTGGCCCAAGCCTCCTGGCAGCGCCGCCATACACGGCCATTTGCTGCCAAATGCCGTGCCAGGTCACATTCACTGTATATCACAGTTGTGATTGTGGAAAAAGTCACCATTTGCCATGTTACCATGGCAACAGCATCACTATTGGCATGTGGATGTGTTCAGGTGATGCGCCCTATGAAGTATGTGAAATTTGATCCAGATCTGATGATCTATCATAGAATTAGACATACTTCCCGTTTTATGGCAAAGGGTCGCTATTTGCCCTGTTGCCATGG
>JAQQAE010002318.1:0-22646 GCA_029823295.1 Pseudamia nigra
AGAAGACTTTGCGCAGTGGTCACTTCCTCTATCCATGTTGCACCTTTTTAGGAGACTCACAGGACAGAAGCAGGACCCTGATTATTTTGTTTGTTTTCTGGATCATTTTATATGTTGTTTATCATTTTTGTTCATCATTCATTCATTTTTTTCCCTGATTGCTTTATTTAAAGTTTCTTTTCACCCATTATTTTTGTACATTTTTGTTCATTTTCCTGATTGCTTTGTTTGTTTTCTGGATCATTTCATTCAGTTTTGTCTTAATCCTGTTCCTTGTTTTACTTATTTTAGTCATTTATGTGATGACTTTGTTCAATTGTGCTTATTTTATTGACTGTATTGTTCATTTTTGATCATTTTAATAACTGTTGTTTTCATGATCTTGATTATTTTTTTCATTTTGTGGATTATTTTCATCAGTGTTCTCTTAATTTTTGTTCATTAATGATGCCATTTGATCTTTTTGGTGAATTTATGCTTTTTTTTTTTCGTTTTGATTTATTCCAATGTGTTAATTTTATCACTGGGCAAAGCAACAGCAGCTACTGGAGAGGGGTTAAAGAGCCACAGGTTGCAGACCCCTGTGCTAATGTGACACACTTATGTTAGTTGCATTTAATATAAATGTTCATTTCATTGAAGCTCATCTAAGCACTGGTTTATGTGTTTTATTGATAAAATCTATCATATGCTATAAATGAATGATGTGTTATGAGCTCTCTTGTCAATTGAATAAGTAACAAGTAGAATCCTTCCAAAAAATCCTGCAAAAACTACAAAATAAGTGTATAAGGTAGTAACGGATTTTCAGGTTCATTTGATTCTGCTTCTTTGCAAACAAGAGAATGTGTCCGTGTTTGTGCTGTTTCTTCCCACTCATTGTTACAAGGCACTAGATTCTATTGTGCTGTTGTCGAACATCATACGCACTGAGTCTTCATCACATGACACTCGACAACGGTGCAAACATGACAAAACACACACACAGTGATGCCGTTCAGCAGTGTGTCTTGCCTGTGGGACAAAATGACTAATGCTGAAATCACCGCACACTGACACCGCATTGGGTTTGAGTTAGGTCATGTTTTCTAGTGCTAAGTAATGAAAATTAACTCTGTGTGAGTTTTAATCTAATGTCTGATCATGTATGTGACATAAACGATAAAACCACAGCACCAGAATTTTTCATTTTGATCGTGTCTGAATTGCAGATTGGTGGATTTTGTGGTTTGATTCAACGTGCATTCTTAAGCTGCTGGACAAATCAGTACAATCTGCAGGGGATCTTCATGTTATTTCTATTCAGATCAAACATATGTATTTGTTTAGAAGGTGTGAGAAATACTGTGGCTATGTGATGAAGACAAAAGTAAGCCCAAACAGATTTCAAAGACAAAGAAGCAACTCCTACACTCAGCACACGCATGCTACGCCACAGATGACGTCAAGTCTATTTAAGAACATACGCAGAAAAAGCATCCTATTAAAGGGACCAAGGAGAAAAAATACATAACGAAAACCTTGGAACAGAAATTATAACAAATAGAAATTGTATAATATGCATATGAAGTAAAAAAAAACACCTCAGGAATTCACACTAGGTTGTCTCCCTCAATATCTGTGAAATGTGCATTTGAATCCCCCAAAACAGTTTATTGGTTAATCGAAAAAAACTTTAAAATGCTAGCTATATTTTCTGTTTTGTTATTTTTTTGGCTATATGTATTTTAGGCATGCTGGGTTTTTTTTTTTTTTGCTCATTTAGTTTATTTTATCAATTTCTTGATCAGGTTTGTTCAGTTTCTTCATTATTTTTGTTCAGTTTAACTCATTTTCCCTTGACTTTCTTTTCTGTTTTTACCTCATTTCCCTAGTAATTTTGCTCATTTTTGTGCATTGTATTGAATATTTTCTTCATTTTTACAAATTTTCTTTGTTTCTTTGCTCATTTTTTATTATTTTGTAAATTTGTACAAATTTTCTTGATTATTATATTTATTTTTATTCAATGCCTTCATAATTTTGTTTTCTTTTACTCATCTTCTTTATCATTTTGTTCTATTTTACTTATTTTTTCATTATTTTATTTATTATTATTATTCACATTCTTCATTATTTTGTTCACTTTTACTCATTTTTTTCATTATTTTGTCAATTACTATTCATTCTTCATTTTTGTTCAGCTTTATGCATTTTGAATATTTGATTAATGTTTAGTAATTTTTTTCATTATTTTATTTATAATTATTCACTTTTTAAAATTATTTTGTTCACTTTTACTCAGGTTCTGTATTATTTTGTTCACTTCTCTTCGTTTTCTTCATTATTTTGTTCACTTTTACTCATTTTCTTCATTACTTTAAGAACCAAGGGGTAAACATTTGTGAAGAGAACATGGAAATGGAGAGAAAAAAACAGAGAAACCTCACAAGGTGCATGTAAATAAAAACCTATCTGTTTGTTGAACACTAATTAAGGATACATTTCCTTCGACTCATCCCGATCTCTTTGGTAGAACAGCTGATTTGTGCTAGTGTTTCCAGCAGCAGATCAATGCAGTTCATACTCTTCTCTGCACCAGACTGACTTCAGATCATGTGTGCAGCATCAGTCCAACATCTGCAGAGTGTGTGAGTGGGTGTGTGTGTATGTGTGTGTTAAGGTATGAGAGATGTATGTATCTGTCTGTAAGGTGAGTATCTAAATGTGTGCGTGCTCTGACAGTGACATGACACTCACAGCGGCCTCTTTCATTTAGCTCGCAGTCTGCGTCTCAGCCCGTGGGAGAGCAGGATCGTGGAGCGACTCATGACGCCGACGCTGTCCTTCTTGGCTCGCAGTCGCAGCGCCGCCACGCTCCTCAACAACAGCGACTCCTGTGAGTATGGATGCTGGAAGCAACTTTGTGTGGCTTTTCTGATCTCAAACACAGTGTCCTTGCATAGAGATGTGCAGTGTTTAATCCACTAGAGTTCATTTTGTTAGAATAAAATGAACAGAATGTGTTTGTAGATTAAATTGACTTGATTTTGGGACAATGTTGCAATATTTTGTTCATTTTTACTCATTTTCTTGATTACTTTGTTTATTTTAACTCATTGTCTTGCTTTTTTATTCAGTTTTATTCATATTCTTGATTATTTTGTTCATTTTTGCTCATTGTCTTCATTATATTGTTAATTTTTACCCATTTTCTTCATTACTTTGTTTATTTTTACTCATTGTCTACATTATTTTATTCAGTTTTATTGTCTTTCTTGATTATCTCGTTAATTTTTACTCATTTTCTGTATTACTTTGTTTTTTTTTACTTCCATCTTGATTATTTTATTTATTTGTATTGGATCAATGGCAGGGAAAGAGTTAACTATCCTAGACTAATCAGATCTCTTCCAAAATATCCACGCAATTGCACATTATGTGACTTTTGGCATTATTGATCCTGCAGAGAGTTCAAATATTGCACATCTGGCAACTTTTCATGTTTGTCAGACTTGAATAATAGTTTTGTAGCATGTTTTGTCCCTTGCGGCTCGATTAACAGTGTGTTTATGACTGCATGCCGTGTGTGGGCCTGACCTCGGCATTGCCGCCGCTCTCTGCATGTGTATGTGTCACTCAGACTCTCACCACTGCTCCCGTTCAGCCTCTGCAAGCCCTCTGAACGCCTGCTCCCACCACCCCAACCAGAACACTGCAGAGCGCTGGAGGGTGTCGTCCGCCAGCACACCAGACATCACCCAGCGCCAGCGTAGACGAAACTCCACGCCTGTGAGTCACACACATTTTTTGCCATTTTGAAACTCCACTTTTTATCATTGAGATTCGCCTGGGAGTTAAATAGTGTAATTTCTGTGGCCTAATAAACTCTAAGTGCATCGTTTCTTGCTTCTTTACACAGACTTTTAAAACATGATGCAATCCACTACAACAGCTCTGCAATGAAAACGACCTCATCACACTTGAATTGCCTTACATTATTACATTGGAATAGCTTGTCGAACGCAGGCTGTTTTACATTTAATCTGGGTGGATTGTCCCTAATTTTAGCAGTGATTGATAGTGTTGTTTAGCACAAGCTTATTATCGGCAGTGCCTTGTGGATCCAGTAACCTCACCTCTTTCTTGAAGGTGGACAAAAAGAAGAAAGAGAAGAAAGACAAAGAGAGGGAGAATGAAAAAGAGAAGAACGCCATCACGAAAGAGAAAGGGCAGAAGAAGCGACAGACAGCATCACCCACCAACCTGAACCAGAGATCCAGGCCAGAGACCAGGTACATCTGTCTATACGCATGGTGGTATGAATGTACGCATCAGCAACTCAATTTTATTCTTAAATAACCTTAAAAAGCGAAGATCAGGTCTGCCTTTACTCAGACCACTCTGCTGTGTGCACATAGAGTACAAGTACATGTTTTAACACTATTTCTAAGTGTATGCTGTTTGCTGTTACTTATCAGAGTGGCAGTAGTTGGGTGTTTTTATCTAACTTCAAATGTTATGACCATTTATCCATGACTTTTTACTATTCAGGCCCCCAACCCCGCATTAGGCAACTCTTCTCATAGTTTAGCTGACGGTTTCAGCTGTTTATTCATACGGTTAGTTGCCCATTTCATTTTGTCGCTCACTATTCTAACAAACCCTGTAGCATTCAATTCTATTACTGTGAAAAATGGTTTATACGCTACCGGTCAAAAGTTTTAGAATACCGTACCCCAAATTTTTCAGTTTTTTGTTAAATTCTAGCAGTTCAAGTCCAACGAATAGCTTTAAATGGTACAAAGGTAAGTGCTGAACTGCCAGAGGTTAAAAAAGGTAAGGTTACCCAAATCTGAAAAGTAATGTACATTTCAGAATTATACAAAAAGAAGGAAAGAAGACATGGGTTAACAACTTAAAGCTGTACTGCACCAGTGGAGGTTGATCAAGCCTTGAATGTTGGTGCAACTAATTCCTATAGGTGTCCCAAGTTTGCTTGATTAATTACAGCCCCCTCTGTCTGCAAAAAAACAGTGTTGTAATACACTGTGGTACCACACCCTTGTGAGCATTATTTGAACAGTACTGTACTGCAGAAAGCATTGTGTTGCTATAAAAATGGCAAGAAAAAGGAACAGAAACAATGGAAGCGAGACAGGCCATCATACCACTTAAAAATGTAGATGTTTCCTACAGAAACTGTGAAGAAAGTCAAGGTGTCGGTGAGTACAGTTTCCTTCACCATCAAAAGGCATTCTGGGAGAAACTCTGACAGAGGTCTGACAAACCCAAAGATCAAGATGGTGGCTTAATATTTTACTTAATTATCAATCAAACTAAAGAAGAAATTTGCAGGTACCGTGAATCATGAAATGGTCAAGATCTAGATGGTGGCTTTGGATCTGCCAGACCTCTTGGATTTCCAAAATATAATCATGGCCACTGTTATTTTATTGATTTTTATTGATTTAATCTTTATTTAACCAGGTGAGTCCATTGAGAACCAGTTCTCATTTGCAATGACGAACTGGCCGAGTGGCTTCATAAAAGCTGTCAGAGCCAAATAGGGGAAGAAATGAGAGACTCTGAAAACAGACACCATTTTCCTTCATCTGTTTTCTTTTGTTCTAAATCAGAAGACTAAATATAGATATAGACTATCCTGATTCCATTTCTGTCTGCTGTGGAAAAGAGGAGACACCTTTCCAAGCTTCTGTCAAGTCATAGAGTAAAGCTATGGAACCAGCTGAGTCAATCTGATCAGCTGTTAACCCCCCACTCGCTCTGAAAACAGCTGTAATAGGCTATAGTCTGTCAAGCCTATCGAGCCTGAGTGCACAGAAGTTGGTAGGATTTCCTCAGACCACTTGAATTATAATATATTGAAGAGTAATTATGGAGTCACAGTAGATTTGAATACCTAAAAGACACTCCATAAGTAGTCCGGGGGTTCATGATGGTATCTGGGCTGTACATCAGAATATGAAAGTAATAGTGGAATATGTTTTTATTTCTTGCAGGACAGCAACTAAGTTATCCTCAGGGTAGTTTAGTGTCTGACAGATGGCCCAGAGTCTATAATCTAACCACTGAAAGACACTCTGCTGGACAGTGTCCAATCAGTCTGCCAAGAGAAATTCTGTTTATGTGACAAGCTCTCAGATAGAGTGGGGTTTCCTGAAAAAGATGGCCGCCTGTCTCCCTACTCTCATGTTACACCCCCTTCACTTCAGCTAAAGGGTCATGGTGACTGACTATGTTTTAGTTTCAGATAGTTTCATACCTTCCACATGACCTACTTATAGTCTCCATAGTGCACTGGGAACTTCATTACCTTTTCTCACTCTATGTTTAAATCTCCTCTCACTGTCTCTTCTCTTTGACTCTTTACCTTACTCATATTTCATCTCTTCCCTCCTCATCAGCACCCCAAAGCCCAAAAACAGGCCTCCGTCACCTGCGGCCCCCAAGAGTCGTCCCCTATCGCCGCTGGTGCCAGCAAACACAGCCGCCTCCAAGACCCCCATGGGCAAGAAGACACCCCCTCCTGGAACCAAGACCCGACCTAAACGAGCCCAGACCCCTGCAAGGGTACAGCCCCAGACGGTTACTGCAGTCGCCGTGGAAACAGGCCACGAGCCCCAGCAGCCTGACACTCCAGAGGAGAAAAAGAGTGAGTGTGGTTACCATGACAACAGTATCCAGGCGTCAAGGTGACCGAGAGGCTTTGGCCGACATTCATGATGCACGGAAAAGTGTGGCAGCAGATGTAGTCAGTGTAAAAACTATACCACTTTTGATAGATAAAACAATTATAAAACACTTGATGTATTTCTCACCTTACCTATTACTAGTATTATGAATAATAACTTTAAAATAACATGAAAAATAGTTACTGTTGTGCATGTTTCAGCACAACTGGGAGTAGCTGCCATGAGGAGGAAAATTAAAATCAAACACAGTCCATTTAAGCAAACAAGCATGAGCGAATGTGAAATACTGACCCTTTAAAAAGAACCTAAGCTTTTCTGTTTTCCCTTGAATTTCATAATTGTCGTCTTTTTTTGTATTTTGCTTGATAATGTTAAGTTAATTTTGGTGGATTCCAGAAACATCACCTGTCCTCTCATGTTTTTTTTTTTTCAAAAATAGACTCCAGTAATGTTCCTGCCATCGTGGTGTCCTCAGCAACAGTCACACCTCCTTCTCTCAGCCCCCCGGTTGTATCTACAGCTTCTCCTGTGCCACCAAGTGTCGAGCTCACTGCTTCTCCTGCTGCAGCACCAGTTACCAATCCTGCTCCTTCTGCAGCGTCCACTGCCAGCGCTGCAGCTGCCTCTCCAGCTGCACCAGCCGGCAAGCCCTCGGCGGGTACTAATGACCCAGAGGAGGCAGCTCGAGTCCTAGCAGAGAAACGCAGACAAGCCCGGGAGCAGAGGGAGAGGGAGGAGCAGGAGCGTCTGGAGCAGGAGCAAAGAAACAGGTTGGGATGAATGAACATCTAAATGAAGATTGTTAACTCATATGTGCTGTAAAAACCAGTTGGGGCACAGTGATAGTAGAGCTGGGTGCCTAAAGGCCCAGCTGACCATGCTGGCAAACTAGCTAATAGCTTGTGGTTTATAGCGGTCCACTGTAAATAATTAAACAGGTGACCTGCCAGTCAACACGGTTTACAACCTCACAGGTGTACGAACTCATGCACTCAGACACAATGTTGAAACAACATTAGGTGCAATTAGTATTTGGTTGACAGAACTGGAACAGAAAGAGCTGAAAACATGATGCAATAATCCTGCAATAAAAATTACTATTACAACCTTGAAGTGCAGTGCATAATGTAGTGGAATTATTTGTGTCAAGGCTGCAGTGACATCAACAAAACAATTACTCAAATAAATGGCAGAAAGAGGTGTTAGTTGCCATTTTAGATTGGATGTTTTAATCACCATCAGTGGCGTTAGTCTCGATGCCTTCTGAGTCACAGCATGGGATGAAACTAAGCTTTGGCTACAAATAGGAATTGTCTGACTTTTTGGCAAAAAATCTTCACTTTCTTCCTGGAAACAGACAAGGTCGTCACCACACAAGATAATGAAATTGTGACATTTTGTAAAGAAAAGAGTGATTCTCCCAAGTCTATCGTATTGATTTTTCTTTTGAAGTCTTCATCGACATTTTGGGGTTTCAAACAAACTGTGAACTCCCCAATGGTTCTGATCTTGCTGCAGAATCTTTATCAGAATCTATATTTTGTTTCCCTTGCAGGATGCTGCGAGAGGAGGCGATGGCTCGTGAAGCAGAGGAGAGGAAACGCAGAGAGGAGGAGGCACGATTCATGGCTGAGCAACAACGTCTGAGGGACGAAGCACAGCGAGCTCAAGAAGAGAAAGAGGCACAGGAAAAAGCCCGGGTTGAGCAGGAGGAGAACGAGAAACTGCAGAAACAGGTCAGTGACGGGTGGAAAATAGGGCAGTAAATGTAGACCAGAGTGAAGGTTGAATGATGGATATTGAAATGTGAAATCACAAAATCAAAACCTAGAATCAATACAAAGGACATGTATTCAGATACCATGAAGTGCCAATTGAATTCCACTCCACAATCCCTACCAAGGTTCACAAACATGAAAAAAGTCAAAGATTCTGCTGAGTTAAAATATTTTCCCTCCATATGGCTTGGTCCTTTTTTTACATTTAGCCTGACAAACCACTCTGTTTACCCTATGAAGGTTATGTTTGGTTCGTTCATGTCAGCATCTAGAAGTTCTTTGACATGGTGCTATCAGCCTTTCATATGCATACAGGCCAGGTCAAAACAATGGAGCTCATTTAGATTCCAGGGCAATGTTGATTAGTAAAAGAGTTGCACTACAGAAAACCTGTTTATTGCATGACACTGTTAAATGTGAGTTGCCACAGAAAGTAGACAAAATTGTGATTAATTTAGTAATGTGTTAAATGTATGGTGTGTATTTTGCTGTTGGGCCTCACTCAATCAGAACAGCAGTGCTGATGTCAACAATGGTGCATTACACTGTAATAGTCATTCAGAGTATTTCACTAACAGGTAGCATAGTAAAACAGAGTAGAGTTTCAGTCACATTGTGTTTAGTATTGTGTTTATACATCATCTAGCAAGCAGTGTTTGCTAAATAAAAGGGAATATATGACCCTTCAGAGATGGTCAAATGAAGCATACTCCTACCGCTGATAAATCAAGGATTTAAACATCACTGGAAGCACAAATCAATAGAATATATGACATATTTCTAGATATGCTCCCAAAATGGTACATGTTATAAGTGAATTTTTTTTTTTTTTAAAGGGACAATGTTCCTTAGTCTCACATAAGGCTGGTGTACACTGTGCGCGTTTAGAAACATGTGAAAGTATAGTAGACTGCAACTGCTTCAGCTGCAAACTCACGCAAATCCAGCACACACTGTGCATTCCGACATCTGCATGCAAATATGCCATAGTGCACTGTATAAGTGAGGTCAGACATTCCAAACCATCTTTTTCAGTTTGTTTTTTCCAGCTCTGTGGGTTCCACTTTTTCCTGTTTCTTTTTTTTCTGCCGTTCAGAGCAACACCTGCTGCATCTACTCTCCATCACACAGACACACAGTTCTAATAATACTTCATTAATATGCCTATGCCTGTGTGTCTGTACAGAAATGTTAAACTTTCGGCCAAATCTAAGTTACTGGTTCCAGCATGTGACATTTATTGCTTTCTTTTTGATTTAACTCTATTTCCTGTTGCACATGCACAGTGAGGCGAAAAGGAGAGAAAATGCACATGTTCAGATCGAAATCAAACACATAATTTAAGGCTCTGACCATTCGGGCCTGTTATAAAACAGCGAGGGTTGCTATCTCTGGCTGAAATCACATACAAATGCCAGGGGCGTGCATGGCTTGAAATCAGGTCTGAAATCACTCAGTGTACGCTGGTGTACAGACAGAACAGTTTTCAGACTTAGTGATGTGCTTTGCTCTGCTGATAGGTGTGGAACCATCCATTGTTACTCTGGCAAGGTTGTTTGTCCAGTGTTAAAATAAATGCCAGCCTTGGGTCTTGTTGAGCACAGGATGCAATGACAGTGTCCTTACAACATAGTGTAAGGAGAGAAGTAGGTTTGGTCAAACACATACTCATGAGGTAGTAAGAAGACTAAAGAAAACACTACATAGAAATATGAGTGCTGTTGTCAAAACTCGCCATTACCAGCTTGCAGTTGCAGCTCAGAGGTTGTTCTTCATGTACTGTAGCATCAATTTCAAAACAGAAGCAGACTGCAAAATGAGAACCCTACGCATTCCCACAGCTCTAGTGAATATGTGTATCATGATATTACTGGCATCAACCCCAGTCTTTTACAGGAATCATGTCACATGATTACTGATTACTTCTGGTTTGCTAGAAATACATTTGGCACCAAAAAGCCTTTAATTTTCCATTAACTAACATGAATGCTGTGATGTCCACATGCATTAAGCTCATTTACCATCTAGGCAGATTACTGCAGGGGATGTCTGTTTGTTGGTGGGGTATAGGCAGGGGTGGGGTGTAAAGTACAGCCCACACATCAGTCTGACTCACTTGCTCCCTGACTGACTGACTGTCTGGCATCTGGGCAGATTATAGAGGGGAATATTTGCTGCTGTCAGGGACGATATGTGTCATGCGTGAGCCCTAATAGTCAGAGGGCACTTGTCTGAAGCCAGCTGGTGACCTCCATAATGGTGATGAGCGAAGGCATTGTGATGGAGGAGATAGTGACAGCCCTGTGCTGCCTCTGTGTCGGACGCTCGGCTTTGCAGTGGGCTGATAGTCACATAAACAGCGTCAGTGTGCACCATGCCTCCAGCGCTTAGCTGTGCTCCAGTCCACTTTAGCCTCAGTTGCCTCATTGTTTCACTCTGACTCTTAGTCCAGACTGGAGTGGCTCTTTTGTTTTTGTTTATAATTCAGTGCATATTTAAAAAAAATAATTTTCTTTCCTCAGTTGTATTATCCTGGGGTTCCACAGTGAACTGCATCTTAATTGTACTTGCAATATTAGCATGTGCAATTACAATGCACATAGTCACATAAAGGAATACAGTATATAATTGCTGTTTAGAGGTTCAGATTTAGGTTTTAAGGTTATCTCATTTGCAGAAATGTAAAAACAACACACCCTCTGTTGGTGTGGTGATATCTAGTGTGTAAAGCATGCAAAAAGAAAGTCACAAATGGATTTGTATTCTGTAAAATCCTTGTATCCCTTTATGTTTTTGTACATAAAATACATAAATCAGTAACCCTATTTAAAGTGGTCGTGAGTTGTGAGTATTTCATCACTGACAGATTTGATTTATACAATATATCCATTATTTTATTTTCTTTGCTTACTTCCACACATCTGCTTGGTTGGTGCTGAGTCTAAATACTCAGTGAACCATGTCATGGAGTTGTTCATTTATCAACTGTGGCCTGCAGGCTGGAGGGCAAAGTGACTGTGTGCTGCCCTCTGGTGGCCGAGAGTCGCAAGAGAAACACGTCTGAAAAAAAATCTAATGAATTAAATTGAAATTAACATAAACACTATTTCATTATTTATCATATGTTTGTACTTTCTTAAATCTCCAGATCATAATATGTATTTTAGCACAATATGCCATAGGGCTGAAAAACTATCAAAGCACATAAATGTCACCCATGTCTTTTATCAGATCCATATATCAGTGAAAAAGGATTCTGATTATTTATATCAGAGTTGTATAATAGCAAACTAAAAACTGAAATTAGAAGAACTGATGTTGGTAATTAACGTAAATTTAAAAATGATTCAACAATTCAAAGTAAACTAAAAATATGACTATAAATTTTGCTTTCTCCATGATTTGCTGTCCCGTGAACAAAACACAACAATAACAACAAAATAGGTTTGCATAATAATATTTGATGTCATGTATTTCATTCTACCTTTTTTAGCTTCTACAAAGGATTTCCTCATTGTGACAAAATGCTAAAACTGAAGAAAGCCTAACCTCACTAATTAATTCCTCAAACTAAATAGTTCATTCAATTTATCCGTCAAAGGTACAGGTATGATAAGTCTGCTTTATGTTGATGTTTTTCTTGCTCAGAGGGAGGAGGCTGAGGCTAAAGCCCGTGAGGAGGCTGAGCGTCAGCGTCTGGAGAGGGAGAAACACTTCCAGAAAGAAGAGCAAGAACGACTGGAGAGGAAGAAGGTGAGGGTTAAACACTAGACCTATATTAAACATCACTCAAATCCAGTGTCTGTCCTCAGATCAGCACAAAACTAACTGATCTCTGATGTGCACAGCGCCTGGAGGAGATCATGAAGAGGACTCGGAAAAGTGATGCAGGGGAGAAGGTAACAGAGTCATTTTTAGTACGTAATGTCAAAAGATTTCAAAATCCTGGTTTGGAAAATATAAACTGGCTTTGTTGATCTGATTCACAGAAGGAGGTCAAGGCATCTCAACAGGTTAACGGCAAAGACACGGAGCTCTGCAAAGGTAATGGCCACATCTCATAACAATACGCTTTTTGATATTATGGTTTTGAAATTCTCACTAGTTTTTATTTTGTCTTTAAAGGTGCTGTCTATGATGATGGCAAACTAGCTAGTAGCCAGTCGTCCGGGGTTGATGGATATAAATGATTAGACAGGCAACAGCCAATATGGCTTACAGGCTCACAGTTGTCAAGCTAGTATGTCTGTTTTTCTGTATCAGATGTTGTAGGAATCTGAAATGCAGGTTGTCTCTCCTCAGTATTCCTCTAATTAGATAAGCTACAGATGCTAGTGCTTTTACCGTAGTAGCAGATTTTTCGATGAGCTGTGTTGACCAGCAGGTCACCTGTCCAAGCATATATGGCAGACCACTCAAAGATCAACTACTAGCTAGTTTGCCAACATCGTAGACAGCATTTTTAAGTATTGATTTTGTTCTACATGTGCACAAGTAGTTTTATTGTTTTTATCCATGGTTTTAGTTCATTATTTATCACTTTTAAAAAGATATTTATGTGTTTTATTAATATTCAATGTTTTAATAGTTCACAGGGACACATATAGGAGACGTACATGGCAGAATTATAACTGAATTAAAACACTACATAATACTGTTACTTCATCCATTTTTTCAGTGTCTGAAATACAGCTAACAGTCCTGGTGTGCTGATAGCGCTGCTTCATGCTCAGCCCTGTCCATTTATATGATTGATGTAGTTGTTTTTATTTCGTCCTGAGCTGAAAGCACAGAACACAACTGACAACTGAAGTGTAATAATGCTAAATACTTCTTAAAATAAACATTGTATATTAGTTATTCTTGTGTATTGTTTCATAGATCAGGTAGAAGTGGTGTGGTGAACCAGAGTTCGTTAGCTGGCATGCTAATGTTAGCTAGTGTGCTAATGCTGACTAGCATTAAACTGTTTCTTCATTTATTTAATTAGGGCTGTCATGACAGTCAGTTAATCGATCAAACAATGGATGAAAACTATCATGATAATTTTCTTGACCACGATTAATGGCCTCAATGAAGGTGAGCATATTATGAGAAAAAAACTAGGCTGAGAGCACGATGTGCTGCAGCTCCTCTGCTCCGCCGTCCTCTTCTGTGTCTGTGATTGACAGGGGGGGGGGCAGGAGAAGGGTGGTTTCCCTCTCTCAACACACACACAGGAGGGAGATAGTGGAGATTGTACTGATAGTTTTTGTTGCAACACTTTTTAAATAACCGTGACATATGAGCTTGTTTAAGTTCACTGGCTGTCCTTCTTTGACTTAAAGCCAAAATAATTCCACACCCAAGATGTTGAGTTTGGCTTCAAAACAAGCCCTGTTTTTTTTAAATATTAAGAATTACAGTCTTTTAAAAACATGGCAATAATGTTGTTTAATAATATTGCAATAAAATTGCAATAAATTCTAGGGCAATATATCAAGTAACAAAAAAGTCATGACAGGCCTACTTTTAACTTCCCAGATATTCTGATTAAAGCCTTGATTTGAAGGATACTGTAGGATGATACATGCATGAAGAGTGAAGAATCTCATCCATGTGTTCATTAATAAATCTTCCTCCAGCAGCTGGGAACCTGCAGAGTCCTGCAGCGGGACAGAGCGCGTCCAGCCCAGTTTTAAACGGCGTCCAGTCAACCACGCACCAGAACGGCCTCGCAGCCAACGGTGAGGCAGCGGACTTTGAGGAGATCATCCCATCACAAAATCAGAGCGGGCGGGGAAATGACCCCATCCTGGCGTTTGAGGGTGGAGAGCCTTTTCTAATGAAGACTGGCCCAATGAAGCCTCAGCCTGTCGCAGGTAACACAACAAACGATCCAGATTAGCATCAAAATAAGACACACACCTGGAAATAGTGTTAAGAAGTGCTACAAGAAATTTTATTACATTTGGTGCATTGGTTTCCTGCTTATGGATGCAAAAAGATCGAAGATCCTGAATATCATCTGGGTCCTCTCTAAAAGTAAATCACTGTTAAGCTGGGATGAGACAAAGTCGCACGCTAGATTGATTTAGAGTTTTTTTTGGTAATAAATAAATGCATACAAGCAAAAACATCTCCTAGAAAGTTGGCTGAGGTAACCAGGTGCAATATTACCACAAAATCCTTCATTCATGAAATGTGAGCTGAGAGACAAGTCTGGCCTTGCATGTTGATTTATATTGTTTGATCTTAAATTAGATGTACGCTCCAGACACTTTACAACTAGTGTAAGAAAATCCAAAATAAACCTGAAGGATTTTAGCAGCAAACCTTAAACTTACATGTCACTGGATGATGAAGGTGATGTTAAACTCAGCCAGATGAGTAAATAAAGAAAAAACAAGAGTCTCCCAAAGACAGTACAAAAAGACTTATACTGGGCAGACAGGAATTTGTGAACAGTGGAGTCAGCAGTCCAGAAAAGATTCACGTGATTGTGAGTGTTTACAGCATGTGCAGAACAGCACTTAAAATTTTAAAAATGACCTGAAAATATAACTCTGCACTGAGGTGGCATAACATGTCACTGCATCTAAGGCATTATACTAGTGTTATCTATTAAAAAAGGTCATGGTTTCACAGTCATATGTTCATTTCTGTGTCGTTGTCCAACACAAGAGATTCAAAGTGTCCGAACCAATTCACTACAAACTCACACCATAATTATAAATATCAGTGAAGTTGGCTTTATGTGTATATACACTCAAGGGATTTAATAACACACCACACCACTTTATTTTTTCCCAATTTGTGAAGAGCTTTTCTCAATAAATAAAACTAGTTGTATAAATGCATGTGTAGTTGCCTTGATGACAATTCGCAGCATGTGCAATTTGGTCACATCTGACAGATTATTGTGAGTAGTCCTGTGTCTTAAAACACACATTTGGTGCAGAACTCAGAATGCCTTTGTGCAATCAATCCCAAATGACTCTGTCAAACACACCCAACCTTATACAAGACACCACAGCTTTGGAGAAAATGACACTTGTAAAATTGCCATGACTAGGGCAACCTGACTGGAATGGTGCCACTGGAATGCTGGAGGCAGGGAGGACCACCGGACAAGTTGCCAGAGCAGTAAATGTTATTTGTCCAGAGGAACAACAGCAGACCAACCACAACCTGGATGAGCAGGAGCGATATATCCACCTATTTACACCTCAAGTTCCGACCCACCACCGTTACAGCAGCAGAGACTATTGACACACACAATAGACTAGTACATGCAAAGATGTAAGCACCATACATTGATGTCACATTACATTACTTCAGCAGTGTATGGTGCTTGCATTTCTTGACATGTTTTGGTCCTTTCTTGTTTGTTTTATAACTAATATGCCACAGCCCCTTTTTAGGTTTTAGAGGTTAAAATGGGATACCCAAAAAAAGGGTAATGAACAATATATAGTGGCTTGCACGGTCAGCTATGAGGGAATCAGAAGAACGCACACTTTAAACACACCAGGACAGAAGAAAAAAGATTTATATTTGTATAATTCACATCATCTATATTTTTTTGTTTTGCTGCAGAGGTCCTGTGAGTAACCAGACGTCCATGGAGACACGCCTTATGTCTCTGCTTGAGCTATGAGATTCATGCCACACCACAGCGGCTTATTAAACTGTGTGCCAAACAATGAACTGCGCTCAATTCACTACAACATCTCCAGCGTCTGCTGCATAAAAGAAAGACAAGTTCACAACTCTGCGTGGAAAATAAATCATCATGACATGTAAAAAATATATATATATAAAAAAATGCAACAAGTATTCTGTCTTCATCACGCGTTCTGGTGCAGCATCTGTCAAGTTTAATTGAAATGTCACATGCAGATTTTATAGTGCACCTTAAAGATGACTGACTGTAACAAATTTTAGAAAATACAGTATAAAACTGTGGAAATACGTAATATTTGACAATGGTTGTTATTATTACCATCAGTATGATGTTGTTATTGTTATCTTAAGTTGAACAATGTGTGTGTGCTTGTTGTTTTTGTCTTGAATTATTGAGTTATTTAACTTGAGGAGCGTTGTAAGGACTGGCCACAGACCGTGTATGTAAATGTATAATGAGCCTGGCTGCCTAGGCCTCCTGTTACAGGGGATCTGTGAAATAAAGCTTTATGAAAGGGAACCTGGTGTGTGTGTCCATTTCTCCACATCGAACTATAGATCAGGGGCCTGGGGGGGGGGGGCTCTACAGACACATGTGGCACCTGAGGCTTTGGCCAGTGAGGGAAGTAACATCTTATAAGAAATCAAAATAAATAAAACAAACACGAAATAAACAAAAAGAAGAAAATGTGTTTGGATAAGAAACAAAAATCAAGACAGAAGTGAAGAGAAAAACCCACAGAATGTACAATACATTGAAAAATGAACAAAACAACCAAGTAAATGCAAGTCAAAAATAAGCTGGACAAAACAATCAAGAATGCAAACAAACACAAAAAAGTACCAAAATAAATCAACTGAAGATTATTGGTGCACTTGAGCCCTTATGCAGGTTCAACTCACTGCTACTATTTTTTTGTCCACTAGATGTCAGAGTAGTGCTATTAACTAAGTGTTATTTGTTCCCTTGCTTATTTTGTTTATTTGCCTGCATTTCTGTGATTATTTTGTTTATTATGAGAATTATATAGTTGTTTTTGTTCATGTTGATGATGAAATTTCACAACACCACATTAATTACTAAGTCTTCATTCTTGATTTGCTTCACTTGATATTGTTGCTTATTGTGCTTATTTTCATGATAATTTATTTTATTTTTAAGATTGTTTTGTGCACATTTGTTCATGTTGATGTTATTTTTCTGTTGATTATATAAATTTGCTTGTGTATTTTGTTCATTTTTGTGCGTATTTTGTTTATTTTCTGGTTTATTTGGTTCACATTCTTGTGTATTTTGTTTATTTTTGTGTGTATTTTGTTTATTTTCTTGCTTTGTTAATTTTCTTGTTTGCTTTGTTAATTTTCTTGTTTATTTTGATCATTTTCTTGTATATGTTGTTTACTTTCATGTGTTTTTTGTTTATTTTCTTGAATATGTTGCTGTTTTCTTCATGTCTCAGTTCGTTCATTTTCTTGTTTATTTTCTTAATTTTCTTTTTAATTAGTTAAATTTTGTTTTTATTTGTTTGTTTATTTTGGTAATTTTCTTCATTGTTTTGCTCAGTTTTGTTCGTGTTTTCCTTTTTTGGGTCATTTTCTTGTTTATTTTGTTCACTTTTTAATTGTTTTTATGTTGCTGCTTAGTTTGTCCATTTAATTGTCTGTTTTCTGGATTGTTTTGCCATTTTTCTCTTCTGTCTCTTAGTTTGTTCATTTCCTTGTTTAGTTTTTTATATCTTGATTATTAGGCTTGTTGCAAATGGTGCAACAGCATGCATTAACAATCAACCAGACACACAGAAAATAAAGGTTGTTGTTTTATGTTGAATGCTGAAAATTGTCATGGTGATCCAGCAATGACTAAAAATGCAACGCCTATGTTTAGTTGAATTCTACACTCTTATGTTAATACTGTTGTTTGGCTTTATATTATCTGCAATATGAAGATATTCCATGTTGACTCCACTATAATGATACTAATACGTAGCACTGCATTAGTATTGGAAGATCAGACTTATTTATTCAAACTCTTCAAACGATGTGTGATTTTTTTTTTTCACCTATGGCTCTGATGACTCTTACAGATGTCAAATTGAGGCACTGGTGTATTGATCTGCACCAGTGAATTATGTAATGATGAGAGCAGACGGAGGAAAGACGCAGGCATGAATCATTCTGGATGTGACAAATAGATCCATCTTTGACCCAGGCCCATCACATACCAAACATAACTAACTGTGTCTGAGGTGCAGCGTGCAGACAGAGCTGAGGGAACTCTTTTAGGTGGTAAGTAGCATTGGCACAAGGCAGATTAAGTAACGGTGACATCATCTTGTGTAATAAAGGCAAAAAGAGTTCAGGAGCAAGAGAGGGGGAGACTCAGCTTGAGCTTCTAGGGCACAATGTGTTTTCCATATATCTACTTACTCACCAGTACCAAGGCTTGGAAAGTTTTGCTGTTCAGACCTATCATGATGACTTTTTCCATTACTTGTCCATCTGTGGTCGACTGTGGCCTGTGATTGATTCAGAGCCGACACAAAAAACCAAAATGGAAACAGGGGACGCTGTGTTTGTGGCCACAGCGTCACAAAGTCAGTCCTGTCATAAGCAGGGTTTTCCTTATGGTTCAACGGCTTTACTTTGTACCATTAAAAAACTGACATGGCATTTCATCCTGTTTTCAAAACAGACGAGCTGCCATGTAAATTGTAAATAAATGTGAATAAGTGTGATGATTTGTGAAATAATAAATGTCAAGTTATTTGTGGTTTAAATTCAATGTCTGGATAAACTCGACACGGCGTAGATGACCACAGAGGACGCTGGGCAATGCCGCTCTTTTCATGGCTTTATTGCAGTTAGAGTGATATTTAGGTTGATAACCTTACAGAAAAGGGAGCATAAATTATGTCATTAAATTAAATTACAACATGAAATAAAAGTGCAATGCTTTAATATATTTAATATTTCCAGCTCTAAGGATTTTCTTAGATTCCATGTTTGACTGTAAATAAGGATAAGGATAAACTTTATTGTCCCAGAGCGAAGTTTGTCTTGGACAGCAGTGCCACGCACAGCAACGTTCAGTTCACACATACAGTACATTCATAATAATTCCAACAACAAATGTAATGAAAACACAAGGTGCAATTAGACTGTCACAGTGGATTCTCAGTGAGCTCAGTGTCCTTCATCTACCAGTGCCCTTACTTTATACAGCCATGATGATCAACTGGTAAGACCACATCTGTTGCTCTTAACAGGGAAAAATAAATGAACAATAAATAAGTATTGGTGCAAAGTGCAACAAGATCAACCGATCACGCAGGAGTAGCAGAGGGAATAAATAAAAAATAAGACTAAGTTAAAGTTAGACTGTCACTAAATTAAATCAGTTAATCATGAAACAATTACACATAAATACTATGTCAAATGACAGGTTTTATTGCTTTTGGGTCATATTTTCCACTCTGTTGCATCATCTCATCTTTGTTTGGAAACTGGCACTCTAATTTTGAAAGTGAAATGTCTCATTCTTGCTTGACATAGGATTTCAGATTTTTGTTTCAGCAGATCAAGGTCTCCTTTGTTATGTTTTATGTTTTAGTGCACCAAACATTTTCAATAGGTCAGTGCCACATCAGGCCAGTTCAGCACCTAGACTCTTACTACCGAGACATGCTTTTGGAATGTGTGCAGAATTTGGTCTCACATTGGCTTGCTGAAATAAATAAGGAATTCCATGACAAAAAAACCTGCTGTCTTGGCAGCATATGTTTCTTAATGTTACCTTCACAAATGGGCAGATTAGCCATGCCATGTGCACCGATGTACCCCCATTCCATCACAGATACAGCTTCTGAACTGATAACACGCCACATGATCCCTCTCATTTTTAGCCCAGAGCATATGGAATCCATGATTTTTTAATTTTAACTTTAAGATCACAGGACAGACAGCACTTTATCTCCATCTGGGTTTGTCCCTCTGCATACAGAAATTTCTTCAGCTTCTCTAAATCTTTTAATGGTATTATGAATGGTAGTGTGGTCCTTCACAGACTGGTGAAGCCCTCCCCTTACTTACCGTACTTAGACACACTCAGCCTTTCTGTGATATTCTTTTTATATCGACTCATGCTCTCAGCCCGTTAGCAAAATTGTCACAATGCAGGAAATTAGAACCCATATGCAGCACTTGAATGAACAGAGGTATATTAACAAAGCTTACTTAAAAGATGTCCAATACAGAGAATCTACAATAGAGAGGATACATGGAAAATATGAATGGATTGTCATCAATGGAGTGACATGGACAAATGGGAGACAGAGACCTACTGTATATATAGGAAGATGTGACGCAAACAGTTGGACCCAGGTGAAACATTAGGGTAAGCGGGCACAGACGAGATACAGGTGACACAGAGTATTGGAGGGAAACTGGACAAAGACAGGAATTGAATTGAACAGGGAGACCCAGGAGGGCAAAATCACAAGATAAAACACGAAATGACTAGGAGTGTTTTAACTATGTCAAACCTTTTTCAGGCTTTTTTGCCACTGACTCAGCTTCTTAAAAAACATGTCAGTGACATCAAATTCGAAATGGCCATATATTTGTCAAAAAACAATGACATTTTTCAGTTTCAACATTTAATTTGCTGTCTTTGTGCTACTTAGACTTAAATATGGGCATTGTGTGTATTTTTTACATTTTATATAGCAGCTTAACTGTTTTGGAAAGTCAGTCAGTGCAGGAAACATCCAGTAAACTCTTAAGGATGTTTCACAATACACACAAAGCCATATTTTGTGTTTATTTTGGGTTTATTAGTGTCTATGTGTCTTTGTCAGTTTGTGTTCATTCCAACCTTTTGTTACTTACTGTTGAAATGAAACACAGTCCCACTTTGTAACACACTGACTTGTTGGCTGTTAAACAGGCATCTCGAGTGTCTCCAGCTGTTTTAGCCACTTTGTGTGTGTGTATGTGTGTGTGCGTGTGTGCCTGCGTGTTGCAGTAATAGCTCCACGTCAGCTCCTGCCTCAGCTGTAGCAGTCCTTCTTCTTCTTCACTGGCTCACTGTGTGTTTGGCTCCAGTCGTCTCCTCTTCCTCTGGGGGGTTAACCAGTTTTTTGTACTCCGTCCTTTGTGCCAGAGGAGAGCCTGATAAGGACACAGTGAAGCTCTGGACATCAGGGTCACGGGTGTGTGGCTGAACAGCCTGTGACTCTCCGTCCTAATAAGACTGCATGTTACAGCCTGAGCCACAGACTAGAAAATTAATCATTTCCTGTTTCGTGTCACTCAGTTGAGTTTGGTTCTTCACACAGTGGAGAAATTTTGATTTCTGAGTGGCTTTACAGCAGATGGAACAAATTATTTCATAAGTGCACATATATAGTCTTTTTAATGGATAAGGTTTTCATATTTTTCATTGCAAAAGACCAGATTTGATTGGTTCACTCTTAACCAGTAGATAAATCAACATTTTCTTTTTCATCAACAGGATAGAATAGAATACAAAACTTTACTGCCGTTGCATATCAGCTATACAACAAAACTGCAGTGCTTCTCTGACCAGTGCAGTGGTAAGAATAAAAATAGTAAAGTGAGGATGAATAGAATAAAATACAAAAAAGATTTAGAAAAGCAAAATGTACAGACACACATATACAGTCATGCACATTCAGGATGTGCACTCTGTCTTTGTGTTCAGAGTTTTTATGCCTGAGGGAAAGAAGCTGTTTTTCAAACTGTTTTTCCTGCTTTTTAGGCGCCTGCATGTCCTGTCAGAGGGCGTGGATTAAACAGGTGTTGTCCTGGGTGTGAAGGGTCAGCACTCATTTTCGTTGCTGTCCTGAGACACTACATGCTGGCGATGTCTTCCAGAGAGCGTAAAGGACAGCCAGTGATGTTTCGGGCAGTTTTTTTGACCCTCTGCAGGTTTTTCCTGTCACTGAGTAGTTGGCATGCCAGGTTGTGATGCAGTATGTGAGGACATTCTTGACGGTGCTGTAATGAAAGGCCGCAAACTGCTTCTCCTCCATATGCTTCTTTCTCAGCATCCTTAGGAAAAAGAGTCTCTGTTAGGCCTATTATTTTACCACCACAGTCCAGGCGAGGAGCGTCCCAAGGAACTTGAAAGACTTGCTATCTCAGGTCCTCTAAATTGTCCGTTTCTGAGGCTGGTAATTCAAATAAACTTATCCTTTACAGCTCTACTGGTCTTCTTTTCCCAAGATTGGACTTGTCCAATAAATGCCATTTGTTTGCCCAATAAAACTGTTTAAGGAACCATCAAGTGGTGATGTGACATGTTGATCAGCTTCTGAGGAGGACTACGGATGACAGCAGTCAAAACATGTCAAAGTAAAAAATATCAGCTTAAACTGTCTTTAAGAAATAACTATTCATATGTTTAAGTGACATAGGCATGAATGTGAGTGTGAATGGTTGTCTGTCTCTATGTGTCAGCCCTGCGATGAACTGGCGACTCATCCAG
>JAQQAE010002319.1:0-22643 GCA_029823295.1 Pseudamia nigra
TGTTTGGTCACTTACCCTGGTATTCAAATCTAAACCCAGGTTTGTTCTGTGAATGGTCGCTGTGGAAATATACTGTTGTCTCATGGGATGTAGTGAGAAGAGAAGAGGGGACATCCTGTCCGCTGAATCGGCCAATCACAGCGCTGGTATCTAGGGGCCCGTTGCGTATTTCGAGGAAATCATGGTTAGCCTCAGTAGAGAAGTTGAGAAACTGAATGTGGGCACCTGAAAAAACAAAAAATGAAATACTGAAACACTCTTGAATGTCTGAATGAAGCTGTCACATGTTGAACTACATGCACCTACAAGTACAAATGTCAAAACTGCATGTTCGAGCTGTAAAGTTAAAAGGTTCTTGAGTGGGGAAAAAAAGAGCCACTTATGATGCTCACCATAACCAACTGGCAGGTAGATTCTCCAGGTACAGTCGCTGTTGCTAGGGTAGTTGCCAGGGAAACCAGGACTGAGAATCATGCCCTCCATCTCTTCCCGGATTCCACCACATTGAGCTTGGAGGAGAGGCATGTCATTAGTGTCCACGAATAGCACTAGTCTCCCAAATTAAAATCATATTACCAATACAGCTTGACACAGTTCAGTGATTTGTGGTAGTGGGAAAAGATATGCATGAAGAAACAGGGGGGGCATAAAAAACTGGGACAGTCAAACTCTACAGTATTAGCAAACCCAATGAAAGGAGCTGTTTTTAATTTTTTAACATTAACATGTGCCATTTTGATTAAGTATATAGTGGGTACTGAATATATCTACATGTTCAATTTGGTGCTGATGCTATAAACACATTAAAATCATGTAATGCTGTAACTAATGCTGAACAGTGGTGAGCAGAGTAAACAGAACTCAAGTTAAAGTACTTAAGTTACTTCATAATTTTGAGTTATTGTACAAAACAGGTGCCATTTGAGTCCAAAGCATTTAATGACATTCATAAAGCATAAAAACATGTCAAACTGAATTTTTCAAGTTAAAAGTTGTTAATAAAGTGCTGTTAATTATATTATATATGAGACAATGCAGACACGGGGAGAACATGCAAACTCCACATAGAAAGGTCCCACCACCCGGTGTTGGGATCGTCTGAAGTCTGGTACCGAAAAACATATGAAATTGGAGTTGAGGGAATGAAATTCTTTTTCTCCCTCAAAACTGATGGCTTATCTTTATTTTGACTTCACTCGCAACCTTGAATAGGCTGTGTGTAATCGCTCCCTGGGAGCAGACTGGGCTGGGAATGTGCCTGCTTATCACCCTCCCCTGCTCTTCAGAAACATTCTGATGGTGGGTCAGGCTGACTTTCATGGACATGTTGCCGCCTGGTGGGCATCATGGTACTTAACATCTGACAAGTGCAGGAGAGGACCCTTGACTACTGTCGAGGTGAACTTTCTATGGACACATGCTACCATGATAAATCACCATGGAACTTAACATCTGGACAATTCACACTGTGGAAGGATTCTTGAATTTCTATCAGAACTGAGAATACACAATGCACCCATTGAATCATAATGCATATTTTACACACACTCTCTCTGACCTTGCTTTGAAATCCTGGAGTATCCAAGCTCAAAAGCAGGTAAGTTCCCACATTATTTTACACTGTTTATTTATTGTTTTTGTATGTTGAACAGGGTACATCAAGCTTAAGCGAAACCACCCTGTCACGTAATGTAAAAAAAAAAAAAAAAGTTTTTTATTCAAAAAAATAAAAATCTTTTAATGCAAAAAAATATATAATTCAAATTGAAATAAGCTAAGTCAGCTAGGCAACCAGTCAGTGAACTGGTAGATATTTTAGGGTAACATTTACCACCCTGTCACATACGATCCCGTCATACACATACTAATAAGTCATTTTAATAAGTGTTTTATAGCTGAGGTGGGAAAATACATGTGTTCTTGGAGATTTAACAGGTCTTTCATATTCTGGATTTCTTAAAAAAAAAAAAAAACTTTCCTTTTTGCAAAGTGGAAATGGAACCGGTTTCATATAACGAGCCTTTTAATTAGTCAAGTACTTGAGTAAGAGAAAAAAGGTCTGTCATAATACAACGACTGAAGTAATGAGTAACTTCATGATGTTGAATTTGTTACATTAATTTCTGTTAGATTGTACTGACTATTTGCTTGATGTTTTATTAGGGTTTTTTTTTCTAATTTTTTTGTGTATTTTGTTGGTTAAATTGTTCAGTTTCATTAATTTGTCATTATTTTGATCATTTTTGCTCATTATACTGTGCCTTTTGCTGCATTTTTCTCTGTTTTGTCAGTTAAATTGTACATTTTTAATTTAACTGATTATTTTCATTCATTTGTATGCAGTTTCCCAGGGTATTTTGTTTATTTTCAATTTATTTTGTTGTTCTGGGCTTATTTTGTTCCATTTTTGATTCTTTTGTTAATTTTATGCTCATTTGATGGATCTCAAGCTTTTTCTTTTTTTTTTTTTTACTCATTAAGCTCAGACCAAACGTAAGCACATGATGCTGTAAAACAGTTACTCTTAGAAGTACATACTGTATTTTGGTACAGTACATGTAACAGAGTAAATGTACTTGAGTACTACCCACCTCTGATGCCAAAATAATTCGCTGACTTAAGGGGAAAATGACAAAGTTGCTACTAGAACAAAAATAGAAAAAAAAAGAAGAAGTAAATGGGCCAAGCAGCAAAAGGTGGGAACAACCACGGAGAGAAAATAAAGGCTATACATTGTACTTCTGAACAAAATATGTGAAGGGATGAGCATTATCCTGTAGCAATGGGGGGGGAGTAATCTGAAGATGAAGCAATCAGGAAACTGCTGATGCTTGTGAACACGATGAATCTTTTCTCCTCGACTTCAACCAATCATGATCTGAGATGGAACTAATTAGGCAGCAGTAGGTTGTTCCAATAAGTGGAACCCGTTTGTCAAAGCACTCCCACAGGCAGGAAGATCCGCGGTACAAAATGGAAATGGCACCTCATGCATTTTTATCCAGTGCAGATGCTTAGTTTTAAAGGGAATAGTGCAAAGTCCTTTTCAGAGCTCTTATAACATCAAATAAAACCAGGTCAAGTACCACCTTGAGTGCTTTGTTTGTAAATCAATTTGTGCAAGTGCCGCTGTGTGATAAGTGTGAAGGACATGGAAGGAAGTTAAGGCGAAGAAAGTGCTTTACCTATGCAGAGAGGTGGTGGGTAATTCCATCGTCTTACAGTTCCAGGCATACAGGTAATATGCGAATTGCCCTGCAAAAAAAAAAGCAAAAAGAAGAGAAAAAGATTGAAATAATTTGTCCTCTTCGCTGTCACTCATCTGTTTCTCCAATTATTCGAGCCTGCTGTCTGTCTCCACATGACTGCATGCGGCTACTAAATGACTAAATCCATCAGAAGTGACAGACAATAGAGACGAAGCATCACAAGCATATTAAGACGATTACAAAGAGAGCGAAACAAAGAGAGGGAAATCACAGCAATATTTTTGTTGCGCTGCTGAAATAAGCAATACAACAGGCATTCTTCTAAAAGCCCTGTGGTCAGGGTTTTAAGTTAATCTGCCATAAAGATAATAGCTCTGATATATGAGCATAGTTAACTGCCTTAGCTGACCTTTTGAAAATGTATCTGAAGTCTTGGTCAAAGCAAAGCCTGGCACGAGCCACTGGAGACTGGCGGAGTTTAAGGTGGCGACCGAGGCAACAGGCTGGTGATATTTTATTGAGTACTATAATTTACTCTTTCACATTGCAATTGCTGATCAATGACTGGAACTACAATGACTTCAGATGCTTCCAAGCTTGAGAGATATTTTAATTCCCTCTTTACCCTTTCGACTTAGTCTACATTAAGTTGAAAGATTGCTGGATTGTGGTGGTATGATTGTGGTATCAAGGCCCACAAAAGCACTCATAGGCAGAACAAAGTTGAACTGCCAACTGTTCAATGACAATATATGTTTGCAAGGTGCTTAATGTGGATACATACCAAATAATGTGAGTTAATGAAATGTTTTAAGTGAACATACAGTAAAGAGATAAATATAAACTTCATTGGGATTTATCTAAATTTGCATTTTGTGCTCTGCAACAACACATTCATTATTGTAAATAATGATTAGAACATGACATACTGTATACTGTATACTGATCAATGGCATGAGTGAAAAACAATGTGTGCTAAAATATTCTAAAACAAAAATGCTATCTGTGCTGGATGTCAGAACTCAGACACCTTTTAATTTGATTGAATGTGTAACACAGTAAATCATCATGAGATAAACAGACTTGTGATTACTGCCCTCAAGTCATCACTGATGAAATCATTGCACTGGAACTATACATGAAAAGCAAAACCAGTTGGAAAGTGCCAAGTGATCTGAATGTAATGTAGCATTTCTGGATGCAAAAAGGAAGTGAGGATTGCTAGGAGTACAGAGTCCAGAGGGACTTATGTAGTGTAGCAAAGATAGGAGAACTTTCAAATAGAATTTGTGCATCCGCCGTGTTCCGCAGATGCCACCATCTGTCTCGTGAAGCCCAGATGATGACAACTGAAGCACTGGAGGATGTGCAGAATATGGGGAAACTTGAAGCCTGAGAAAATGCTGGTGCTGCATCTCATAAAGCAGTAGGTAGCACTGCATACAGTGCTACCTACTTCCACAGAGGCCCACAGTCCTTCAGTGAAATCAAATGCCTGTATGGCGTACCATTCCATCAAGTTTCATAAACACTTGTGCAGTAGTTTTTGAGTTATGCTGCTGGGAGACAAATAAATAAATGACAATTACATAACCTCTTCAGTGGAGATCAGCAGCAAAGGGGGGTAGTAGTTCAGGTCTATTCTATTACTGGCTGCAAGTACACTACAAAAATTCAGTTCGCAGATAGAATATTTTATTATTATTATTATTGTTGTTGTTAATAATACAACAACAACAACAACTACTACTACTACTACTACTACTACTACTACTACTACTAACAATAATAATAATAATAACTACAAAGCACTCAGAACACAGACTTCCTCCAAGGCAGCTTATTTCCCCTTCATAGTTAAAACCTACTCTGATCACTGGAACCTATGCTCATTTCCCCCATAGTGTGACTGCACCTCAAACACATTTTTAAATATATTTGACCGTCATTATTGGATTCATCAACAATGAAATCCTACTATTTACATTTGGAATCACATACAAATCATAAATAGTTCAACAGTTAGTCATAAAAAATGTGTCCATAAAGGTGGTTTTCTTCTGGAGCTAGCGCCGTAAATGTTAAAGATACATCAAATCCATGGGCACATTACTGAATCAGCAGACTTTCCACTACAATATGGTGTGAGTTGCCTGTCTATAGTTTTATTTACTACCTTACAGTAGCTATTTTTCCTCAATCCCTGTATGTATAAACATTCTGGATCAGTATATCTGTAATGTTGTCCAGATCTGGATCAAAGTTTATGGTTTGTTAGAAACTATTACGATGTTATCCTGTGTTTTTTGACTAAATTGTCTGGGTGTTATTAATGGTGTTACAAGGAAAAATATTGAATTTGGCCCCATCTCAAAATGGTGAAGAATCCTTTAAGAATCTTCTGGATCCAGGCAATAATCCAGATCACTGCCAGAATCTCACTGATTGGTCCATGTGCCATTTCTGACCTATTCATTACGTTGAGCAAAGAAACAAATAAATAAATACATAAATTAATGCTGACAATAACCTCCTCCATTTCGACTAATAGTAATGACCAGATTTATTTAGATAGAGATAATTATTTTCTTAATATATCGGGGGAAAACAATTACAGTTAGCAAACGCTTGTGCCAGGGTCTTGAATTATATGTTTTCATAGGGTATATGCTTAGAAAATATTTATTAAAACAGTGACAATAAAAGTAAGTACATTTGAAAAGGATATTTTTGGATTTGACAGGAATGACAAATACATGACCGAAACTAGAAGAGTTTTAAAATAAGTCCATGTTTGTGTTTTCTTGAGATGTCCAGAGGTAACAAGGAGAGGATATTGAACAAAGAGCTTTAGATTCCATGCATTTATAGCAGTTTCAAGGAACCATTAATAACATCTCAATGAGACATTAGTGATACAGTATAAGCATAAAACTAAGATAAAAAATTGAAACAGAGATGAAAGTGAAAACTAAAAATATAAAAACTAAAAATAAGGCATATCCTATTAAACAAAAAGGATACACTGCCCTCATTTAAGATACTTTTTCAACTTAATGACTGCAGTCAGAGACGTATGCTCAAAAGCATCTATAGCTCAGAGACATTACCTGTAGAGTATATCCAGGTTCACACTGAAAAGACACCACATTATTCATCTGAAGACGGTCGCCGACCTTGATGCCATTCATAGGAACCACAGGCTCTGGACAGTTTGTCAGAGACACCGCTGGGGCGAATAAAAAAGAATAGATAAGAAAAAGAGAACAGAAAAAGACAGAAGTTTAGGTCAAAGGATGGGGTTCTGAAAAATGACAAAACACACCAGACTTGACTCAAACACGACTCTGGTTTATACAAGTGTCTTGGCGGCATTAGTAATTGTTCACATACTTTTGTATTCGAGCCTGAATCCGGCTGCAGACACGCTGATGTCAGAGAAGAAATGAAGGTAGAGCTGATTGGAGGTGCTATTGAGGAGGGCTGGAACTGTGGTGCCTTTAGGAGAAAATTAGAAGTTCATAAATGCTCCATCCTGCGTAGCCTGATAATGACAAACTGTCTGACGCACTGGCAAACAGCAACAAAGGAGATTCTTTTAAACGTGTGCCAGTTAGGCTTAAATGTGGAGGCGTGTAGGTATGTGGTACATGCAAAAATGTGCATAGAGGAGTGTTTGTGTATAGGTAGACTGCCATATGTCTGAATGTGTTGCTTGTACTGAGCTGAGCTCACCAAGAGGATAGCAGTTGTGACATATAACTGTTGTATATAACTGGAATTGTGACGCTTTACTTCAGGGTACGTCTAACATTGACTTTTGGTCCGACTCCAAACACAAACAAACACAGAATTCCCTGTTGCTGTATACTTAATATAAGTGACACAGGTACTGTAAACAACCACAGGCTCCCCGCAGAAAATGCCAACATTCTCAGATACAAGATTTTGTCAGAGAAAGCTCTGACAGATTGCAAAATGTTATCATGATGCACCTGCTGCTGCTTTTATGGACTGCAAAGTTAATTTAGTATCAGTTTGATGCCAACTGTGTCAGCTGTTGTTTGCTGACAGTCTTTGACAGGTGCAGAACAAGAGCTATTTCAAATATGTTTAAGGTTAAGGTGCTAATAAACACAGGGAATGTATTAAAGCCAACACAAGAAAGCACACATAACAAATACACAGTAATACCTGAGAAGCTGCCGAGCATGGTGTCAGTATTGTCTCCTCCATCGAACACCTCAAGCGAGTCCCAGTTCTGCTCTGTGACAAAGCTGATTACCTGAATCTGAGACAGAAAGGAGGAAATAGAGGAAGAGGACAACAGGGTAAAACAAGCATTCATTCCTCTGAAATCTGCTTTAGTAAAAGTGCTTTTGACAGGCTGTGATAACCCTGTAAATATTATGTTTTTGTAGTATATACAGTATATAAATTATTCAAAAGAATGAACTATGAAATGATCAAAGCTGCAGAAGCTGACATTTAGAAATCTTGGCAGACATGATTGTGTAATAACGCTTTGTTCATGTAAGTTGGCAATGGGTTTTAAAAGTTGAGAAAACTGTGAATCTCATGCAAAGAATGTGGTCTGCTCTTCAAAGAAAGCCAAACTGGAGCTTTTCACCACAAAAACAGTTGCCAGAAAACATACCTCATAAGAAAGAGAATTTTTGATTCTCACAAACATTGCTGAGCTAATTGCCAGGCCTTTTATAAATGTTAAGTGAACATGAGAAAGCAGTTGCACTGTGTTATCTCTTACAATTTTTTTATCCACTTTTTCGGCATTCTATGTGTTCTGATTCATTCCTTTAATCTGTTTCCCAGCCTCCCTTTCTGTTCCCTCTCACATCCATCCATTCCTCAGCTCTGTGCTCTGCCTCTGATGGTTATAGATCGGATACAAGCCAATTAAAGGGCGGTTGGGTCTGTGGCGTTTCCTGGGGAGACGAGGCAGATCACAGATTGATCTTTCATTAGGGGGCCGCGGCAAAATGTGACGGCAAGACACCTCGCTCCTTTAAGTTCTCTTCTGGATCGTGACACTCCAATCTAATGTGTGTCTGCGAGATGGTGGAAACAGAGCAACAGCCAGGCAAACAGACAGCAACAAAGAGAAAGGCAGGGAGTGTGGATGGAGAACAGCAAACCTCTGCGATGCTGGAATGTCCATGTGGCTAAAACAACACAAACTTTAGTCTAGAAGCTCCAAGTCATGCAGTTCACAGATAAGTAAGTATGCCTCTCAGTGTGAAGTCATGCTGTGTACACACAAGTGCGTACAGCTCTTGCTTCTTATTCCTGCTGTTTCACCCCCAAGTTAGTGCAATGTGAATGTGAAGTAAAGCATGCTAAGTGCGCCTGTGGGCCATCTCGTGTGTTTGACCTGCAAGGACAGTCAGCTGAGGTGGAAGAGGTAATAGCTGAGGGACGGCTCTGAGGTCATTAGCCTCGGAGGCTGAAGTATAAGTTTAAAAACTTTTTTTTAATCAGGCTCATCCACAGGGACCCTCCACAGATTCCTGGTAGAGTTCCATCTCACATGCATCAGAGAATAAGAATATGCAAACTGAATTAACTCCAGAGAAAGAAAACCGAAGTAACTGTACAGACAGTAATATAAAAATTCATTTCCGATTGTCCACGATGAGGTTCTGGTGTAGTAATCCACCAAATTAAATTCTGTGCATTTAAAAAACGTGTGTGGTAAGTGTTAGTAAGTCTGTTGAATAGGCGAGGTACAGCCTTAGCTTAGCTTTCCAAATATATGAAAACACTTGATAATTTTCAGGAGCAGTACCACTCATAGGTGTCTCGTGATAGTCCATTAATCAACCTATTCAACGATCAATGAAAACGATCATAATCATTTTCCTGACCACGATTAATCACCTCAATGAAGGTGTTCATATTTAGATGATAAAAAAACTAAGCTGAGAGTGTGTTATTGATTGCACTGCAGCTCCTCCTCTCCAGTGTCTATGATTGACAGGGAGGAGGGGCAGAAGAAGGGTATTTTCTCTCTAACAACACACACACAGACACACCCCCACGCACACACACACACACACACACACACACACACACACACAGAGGATGGAGATAGTGAAAGTTGTATTGTCCATTTTTGTTGTAACACTTTTTAAACAACGCCAACATATTGGCTCATTTAAGTTAACTGGCTCTGCTTTTTCATTAGACTTACAGCCAAAATAATTCCACACATGAGATGTGGAGTTTGGCTTTGAAACTGGTTACATTTTTTTTTAGCAGTGTTTGGTATATTCCATCATAACAGCTTTTTGACATAGAATTATGCATTGACTGACTGAATTAATTATTGACTTCTTCACCATCTCCCCTGTACGTAAAAACATGGCACTATCACGAGGAGCACGTGACAGTCACGTGCTCCTGATGGGAACTCCTTCCCGCCCGAAGGAGGGAGTGGGAAGAGCACAAGCTCTTCTTTCTCACTATATTTGTGCAGGCTGACCCGCAGCTAAACTGAAAGCCCTGTGGCAATGGGTGAGTGACAATGAGGGCAGGCAGAGGGTGCTGCTGGAGGCCTCTGGTTGAAACCTGCACGCGGGCAGTACTGAACAAGATGGTCATCGACTGTAGACCTGGAGACGACTGCAGTGTTCAGTCCTGTCAGCGTGATGGAGCAGCCGTTTTTCACAGGGAGCCTGCTCCCCCGATCATGAAAAGGGCCTAGAAAATGTGGCCTAAAAAAGCTCTTCTCCTCTTGGCTCGCTGGCTTACCGCAACCAGCTGGCCACCCGATAATGCAGTCAAAAATACTACAGAAAGCTGTTTACATTTCGAGCCTGGAATGTGTGGACATTGAGAACACCATTGAATGGAGGACTGCCATCATTGCACAGGTTCTGGATCAGCAGGATATCGACTTTGTGGCTTTGTGCGAGATGAGGTTGTGTGAGGAGTCCCAACTGACTGAGGATGGCGCAGGCGATTCCTTCTTTTGGATTGGCAAGCTTGAGAGGCAACCAAGACAAGTTGGGGTTGGCTTTGCAATGTGCGGGCCAGCGTTCCAAATGGAATCAATGACCGGCTGATGACCATACGGATTTATCTGGCAAATGGCCATCATGTGACGGTTATGAGCGTATATGCCCCAACTATGACCTACTCCGACGATGACAAGAAGGAGTTCTACTAGATGCTCTCATGGACAGTCTCCTCCATTCCATCGGGAGATAAGATCATGATCTTGGAGGACTTCAATGATGGAGTGGGCTGAAGTACTACAACATGGGGGGGCACTCTGGGTCACCATGGCATAGGTGGAGAAAACTCCAACAGGATGCTACTTCTCAGTTTCTGTGCAGCCCATGGGCTGGTCATTCCAAACATGCTGTTCCAACAGAATGTGTCATGCAAGACAACTTGAATGCACCCTTGCTCCAGCCATTGGCATTTTCTAGACTATGCTATTGTGCGGCAGCAAGACTGGAGGGATGTTCATATGACTTGGGCTATTCATCATACAACTACCTGGTCTGATCATCGGCTTGTGAAGGTGAAGACTGAGTTGTCATACATCCATCTTCAGTGGATGAATGACAAGAACAATCTGGTAAAGTGTGACCGGTGCCACCAGACATGGCCAACTTCTCAGTCCAAAATATGAAAGATGAAGGAAGACTGGTGGGTCAATTGGGCCAGGAGGCTGCAAGAGGCGGCAGATTGACATCATACTCGGGCCTTCTATCAGGAGCTAAAGACTGTGTATGGCACCAGCTTCAAAGGCACCACAGCCATCAGGGATACCAGTGGGAATGCGCTGCTGATCGAGCCAACTGCAATTTTGCAACACATTTCAAGCAGGTATGGAATAAGACCTCAGCCACTGACAATGCTGTGCTTGAAGAGATAACATAGCAATCAATGCTGGCCGTGCTTGCAATGCCAACCGAGCTGGAGGAGGTACAAACCACCATAAAATGTTGAAGAACAGCAAGGCACCAGGGGCTGAAGGCTTGGCTCCTGAGATTTTTAAGTATGCAGGTCCCGATCTGGTGAAGTGCTTGCATCATCTGTTTGTTACTATGTGGACAGCTGAAGCAGTTCCGCAATACTTCAAAGATGCTACCATCACACACTTATACAAGCGTAAGGGTGACCGGGTGGACTGCAAGAATCACCATGGGATCTCGCTGCTTGCACTGCTGGGAAAATTCTGGTGAGGATAATAATCAGAACAATTGGCGATCTGGCTGAGACCCTTCAACCGGAGAGCCAATGCAGCTACAGGGCCAAGCATGGTACTGTTGATATGATATTCGCTGTCTGGCAGCTGCAAGAAAAAATGTAGGGAACAACATCAGGACTTTTATTTGATATTTGTAGATCTGACGAAGGTGTTTGATTCAGTCAGTTGTGATGGCCTCTGGAAGCTCCTGCAACGGGCCGGTTGCCCAGACACACGAGTGAACATATTACATTCTTTCCATGATGGAATACAATCCTGTGTCATTGACGGAAATCAGGAATCTGCGCCCCTTTCAGTCAAGAATGGAATCAAACAGCGTTGCGTTTTGGCACCAGTACTGTTTGGGATCATCATTGCCGCCATGACCCAGGATGCATACAAGAACTGTAGCCTGGGTGTTGGAATAAGGTACCGGTATGATGGTGGGCTTTATGCTGATGATTGTGCCCTCGCCTGCCATTCTGAAGGGGACACCCAGCAGCTGATGCACTGCTTCGCTCGATCGGTGACTCGTTTTGGCCTGACCATCTCAATGGAAAAAACCAAGGTATTCTTACAACCAAGACACAACACCATTCCACCAGTACCAGCAATGAAAGTTGACCAGAAGAAATTGAAGGTGGTGGAAGAATTCTGTTACTTAGGAGGCACCATTTGGACGGCATACTGGGGGCAGATCAGGCCTCTGAACAGTTTCCACATGAGGTGCCTGTGTCACATTGCAGAGATTAGTTTGGAAGACCGGGTGAGAAATACTGAGGTGTTGGAAAGGTGCCGAACCCGTGGCATTGAGGTTCATATCATGGAGGCGTGCCTGTGTTGGGCCAGGCATGTTGTGCAGGTGGGTGAGACACGGATAGCATGCATGCTTCTATTTGGTGAACTCAAGTGGAGTAAGCGGCACGTTGGTGGGCCCCTGAAGCGATACAAGGACCAGCTCCAAGCTGCGTTGAAAAGGTGCCGGATTCAGCCAGACAACTTTTACAGTTAAGCGGCGGACAGAGCGACTTTGGCATGCACTCTGCAGGGAGGCGGTGGATGAGTTCGAGCATTCCAGGGTGGAGGAGTTAAAGGACAAGCAAAGGAGGTGGAAGGAGCCTATTGCTGTGCCTGGCAACTTTTTGTGTGACCAGTGCCCTCGTGTTTGCACCTCAGCCATCAGCCTACAGTCTCACCTCAGGGTGCGAGTAGGACATATTCTCTTTAACAAAAGTCAATTTTTGTATGCAGCACAAAGTCTTCTATACTGATTCAGTCATGCCCCCTGTGTATGAAAGATTATTACTCATAAAAGTCCTAGTAACCAAAAAATACTGATACTCTGAATTCTAGCACACAAACCTGGATTCCTGATCCTTCAGGAACTGTGATTTTCCAAACACAGTTCAAACTGTTGAGGTAAGGCTCAGGAAACCCCGGAGATAAGATGGTCCCAGTTCGAGAAGTCAGATTACCACCACACGGAACTGCAAAAGACACGGATGGGGAGAAAGATGGAGAGAATATGATTAGACATATCGTATAAGCTGAACTAACAAAAAAAGTTAATGTTACTCAGCTATGATTTTTTTTAATCAAAGACAAGGTTTTACAGTTTACATAATTTTTCATACATCAACAGTATAAGGATCACATGAAAATTAAACAAAAAAGGAAACAGAATAGTCTGGACCATTTAAGAAAAATGGCAATGAATAGAATATTTAGATGTAAGTCTACCTTGTAAGACTGCACAACCAGGTACAGTACATCCTGATCAAAAAAGTACACACATATGACAGAACAGACACTGTGCGACATGAAGAAGTGATTAATGTCTCCAAATAGTGACTTTCCAGCCTGCTCCGCACGTCTCACATCTGGTGACAGCGTAGGAGCATCTGCTATCGCTGTAAGTTGTGTGTGTGAGTGTCTGTACATGTGTGAATTACATGTGATAAGCTTTATACATGTGTGTGTATTTGACCCTCAGCAGTGCCTGCCACCTGTGTGCTGCATGGTTGAATCTTGGTGTACTGCTACAGGCAATGGCTGGCAGCCCACATCTGTGTCAGTGTAACTGACGCTCACAGCGCTGAGTGGGAAAAAGGTGGACAAGGCGGCACAGACAGACAGAGAATAGGAAAAAGGAAGAGCAGAAAATACAAACCAATAACATATACAGGATGATGATTTCTGTTTTTAGTCTTTACTTAATTATTCATGTCTTACCTATACAGCTTGGTATGGAGCTGTTCCACTGTGCCAAGGCATTAGGAACCGTCAGACATTCAATGGCACTCGATCCCTCCAGCACATAACCTGGACTGCACTCAAAGCGGATCACAGCCCCAACCGCAAAGTTGTTCCCCATACGACGGCCATTCCGGGGCTCAGGGACTGAGCTGCACTGGGTGGCACTGGTCCGTGGCACAGCTAAAGAAAAACAGAAACCGGGCAGAGTGCTTTGACTATGACTGTTTATCTGATAAAACATCCATAAAATGTGTCATTAAGCCTGTGCAAAGCAGAAATAAATGAAAACATGTTGCATTTCATAACACAACAAAGTATGCTCTTAACCCAACCTCAAGATTCAAGAACTTTGTTGTCATTCCACCATACATGTTCACACATGAGATGGGATGATTGTGTACTGAGGTCCTGTATAAGCCATAGAACAAACAAAATGAAAACAAAAAAACCTCAACCAAATACCAGAACCACAAAAGCTAAGCAATGTAGGCTACTGCTATCGGGGGGAGGGGGGCAGTTGTAGTTACTGAACAGTAATGCACTCTGCTTTTTATAAAGTGATGGTGTTTGGAGCAGGGATCATGTCTCCAGACCTGCTCAAAACTTTAGCCTTACCCTTGTAACAGAATAAAATGAATATTTGAGGCCAGACATCATAAACTAGCTTGTGAAAATATCAACTAATGGATGGTGGAACAAAACAATCTGTACTACACTTGCTCAAACACAGTCAAGGTCAAAACTATGAGACCTCCTATGAAAAGGCTTCTTTTCTTAGATTTATTTTTCTCTGTTGCTGTTTAAATGAGTGACAGAGTTTTAACAGAGCATTTTGAGTTCCATTTAGAAATAGTATGTTATATTTGTTTGCAAATAAAAACAAATAAGGACTGGGGTCAATTACCTAACAATTTTGACCTCAACTATTATTCTACCTGTGAAAAAGTCTAATGTTTTTAGTCTGTGATGTTATTACCATCCACAAACCTTACCTCTCCTCTGGTAGATTTTAACAGGTTAATAAAGTGTGACAGTAGCCGTGTGGCAGTGAATAAAAATATATGCGTGATATTCATCTTATCTTTGTAAAATAGATCCTTGAGGTTTAAGGTATTAAACTTTGTCCGGAGCTGTCGGTGCCTTCAGCAAATGTCAATTCTAGTCCAGCACATTGTTTAAAAAAACTAACAATTGAAGAAAGAAAACTCCTCTTAGGGAAATACAAGAAGAGTAGCTGTATAACTTTCCTACAGACTGCTATACTTTGAGAGTTCATGTACACTTCTGAAGACAAAGAGCCACATCACAACAGTAACTGAAGGTGAGTCTTTGTAGTGTATGCCTCGGTGTTACTTACCCTGGTAGACCAGGTGGAATCCTCTGGAGCTGGATTGGCCTTTGGAGGTGAAGCGGATCAGGATTTGGTTGGATGTCGCCAAGGGCAACGACTCACCTGAGATGGAAAAGTGAGACAGTTTTTATTTTTTACTTTACCTATAGAATTCTGTACAGCTCTAAGAATTTCTAAGTACCTGATGAGTCATCTTTGTACAAATGCCACAGCTGCTGGACAATAACACTGTGGTGGTGCAAAAGTAACTGCCGAAAATGTACCTCGCCTGGCTTTTGATCTCAGGCTGTGTGTCCAATAGAAAATCAAATTCTAATGTGTTTTCATCACCTGCTGTGTAAAAAATCTTCACAATAAAACTCATTCTTGCATTTATGGAGTGCTTTTTTTTAAATTTTCTGTCATCTGATTCATTCATCTACCACTTTTTTTTTATCTCAAAGGGGGAGAAACAATACGTTGTTTTTAACTTGCTAGCAAACAATATAAACCTTTGTAACAGAATACACAGAAGTCAAATCCTAATGATTTCTCCCATTTATTAGTATCAATTAAATAATTATCAGAGTGCTAATTATTCAGTTGTGCGTATTTACATGTTTCTTGTGAAAACAGGAATCTATGCAGGCCACCACAATAAAAACGCCGCTCTTCTCTGACTTCATCTGCATGTGTCAAGTGGTGAGCTTATAATAACCGTGCAATGGTCCATAACAAGAGACATACTCTATGCAAAATGAGTTGTCTACGTATGTGCACATCATATTCTAGTGAACAACAAAACACCAAAATATCTACAAAATGAGTTTTCTGTCATAGTTGGATCAGACACTGTTGTATGTGGTGCACTGAGCATCATGTAACCAGAGAGCAAAGCCACCAATGCTCATCCGGATCAGCCCTGGATCACGAATGGGTAACATAGCTTACTGGGTTTTATAATATGAAATTGTTTGAAATGTTCAGTACCTGTTGAATGGTCTATACAGTACAGCTGCTGCAAGTACATGCTTTCTTCTGTACAGAGTGGTATAGAGGTGAAACATCAAGTACCGTATTTTCCGGATTACAAGTCACGGTTTTTTGCATAGTCTGGCTAGGGGAGCGACAAGTACATTGGAGCGACGAATACATTAAAATATTTCGAGCATTGGGTGTTTGTCACGCTAACAGCCGCTAGACGTCGCTCTGGGCTTGTGTACCTGCATGTGCTGCATCTGTATCACTGACAATTTAAAATGTAGACCTTACTGGTAACAACCATACCTTCCATCAGCTTAACACCGAACGTGTCAGTGCTCTCACTTACCCAGTGAGGTGGGGAGGCGAGCCGCGAGCTTTCGCTTCTGGTGTTAACCACACGGCCACGCGCTTTAAGCGCATTCCCCGAACAAATGCGACCTGTTCTGCAGAGCTACTTATACACATTTTTTTCTTCTTCATTATGCATTTTTTGGCTCATGCAACAAACATTCCGGAGCGACACCCAAAAAATACGGTGTATAATTTATAAAAGATGAATACATTGTGATTACAATGCAGATTTGTCTCTTGTTACACATATGTGTGGCATAACAACAAATCTAATATGTTTTGATATGTATTAAATATATAAAGAATCACAGAGTAGCGTAAATAAATCTATATGGAGTCTAAATATCAACTATGTTCATTAAAAAGAACATATACAGTATCATTACAATCTGTTAATATATTAAATATCAAGATTCCTTGGCCCAACATACATTTGTATGCCAAATGAATGCATAAACTTAGTATCCATAGTTGTTGTATACACAGTAAAAACTCAATCCTCCAAGCCATTTGCCAGCAGTGTTACCGTAAAAAAACTTTGACCCGGACTTTGACATATTTTTCAAAGTACCGAAAGTAGATCATATGAATTTTGAAGTCAAAATGCAAATTATATGCAGAAGTTAAGTGCCCATAGATGTTGTATACACAGTAAGAATATATAAAAACTTTGACGCCGACGCCAGGGTGAACACATAAGCTAGTCTCTGGGTCGACTGACCTACCCAGACAAGCTAAAAAGCATATTGGAGTCATTTTAACATTTAGTTTGATTTCGGTAGGACTTTCAGGGTTGGATGATTTGTGGAATTGCCAGAGTTTATGGAAACTATAAAATTATTTATAAATGTCACGTGTGTCCAAATTGAAAGTGTCTTCCTATTACTACAAGCTCGAGAATATGACAAAAACTAAAATGACTGTCTGCTAAATTAATCATTTTATAGTGGGATTCTAATCTAATGCTCTATGCGACATTTAGAGTCATCTCCTCTTCAGTCTTCTGCTGGGTGTCTTTCTGCAGTGCATCTCATTACTTTGCGTCTACTGTCTGTCACACTGTAAGTGGAGGCAGACATGTTTAACCCCAGAGGCAACATCTACCTGAGTACCTGTATGAGTACCTATTTTTATGTACAAACACATCTGTACCTTTATGTGTCCTAACTCTTATGACATACTATCTTGCTACGTCATCACTGTGATTGTTCAAACTTCACTACATGATCCCCAAGGCATGCTGGGTAGTTTATTAGAGGAAGCCCTTGCTGCATGCTGTCGCAGTGACAGTGTTTCATAATTTGCTGTGCGGGCAGGTATTCATCCAGACAGATCAAACACATGTCAGCGTGTGACTTATCAAATCTCTGGATACTTTCCAGCTGCAAACCACTTCGCCCTTAAAATTATCCACTGCGCCAAAAATGAAAGGCGTCCAAGGACATGGACATCTTTGGCAGGCGGTGAATAGTCAAAAATCAGAGGCACACTACCCTCATTGAACCCTTTAGGCCTGATCTGTCTGCCTAAGGGCTGAAAAAATTAGAGATAATCATCCACTATTAAAAAAATTAAAAAAATAGGGCAATGGTGTTTTTTTTCCAACTGCTGCTCAAACTTTAGACCTTAATGTTGACAAGACTGACAGTGTATTTTAGTGCAAGCCTTAATGATTTGAAAGGATTTTTAACCTTTTGTAGCTAAATACATACATTTTAAAATGTGGAACAAGAAGAAATCAACAACAGAATCAATGTTAGTAGTGTTATTCTGTGTTAAATTGTGTAAAAAAAACAGCCAAAGATAGTATTTTAAATTTTTTCTTTGGTTTATTCCAGGTTACTCAAGCGAAGGAATATACACAACATTTTTGACACAGTGAATGCATTCTCTGAGGTCCCTAGATGCCCCTAGACGCAAAGAACCTGCATATGGACATTATTGTGTCTTCATGTAATTTAGGTATGTCTTTTTGTCACAAAAATATGTAGATAAGAGTTATCAAAGAAATACTTTTATAGAGTAGAATCTGTAGAATATATTAATTTTCTAATGAAAGAGACAATTATATTCTGTTTGCCCCGAGACAGAGACATATGACCCTGTTTGACACTTGTGTGCTGACTGTAGTAGATAGATTGTGATCCTTCACACACATTCCCTTGTTGTGTTTCCCCAGACGGGGATGTGAATGCGCTTTTGCTTTGCTTACACTCGATAAACAAAGATATTATTACCAGACATGCAGGTGTCGTAGAAACATAACATACGTCCGCCAGTGAGAAGTTAATGCCTGTGCGTAATGACTGCATCATGAACGTATGTTAAATGTGATTGGACATTTCACGTGTGTAATTTTTTTGTAATAAAAAGTCGGAGAAGGGGGAAGTGTTTGAGAGGTGTGCTGCATCCCAGACACCCTCCCTCTTGCAATGAGAAAATGAGAATCTGAGTCCATGGTCTCTCTTTGTTAATTTACAAAAGTGAAGCTGATTTTCTTCACACTTTTTTTGAAGGTCAGTGCAAAAACACCACATTACTCACATTATACCCATTATTAAGTGTGTGTCATGGCTGTGCCAATATCTCCGTAAAGATTTAAGTCATGTCTTTTCTGGTTTACATGTGACTCTTGAATTGTTTCAGTCTAGCTCATATTCTGGAGCAATTTGTCTGAAAAGTGCCTAATAAATGCATATACTTGACAAGAGTTAATTATTACTATTTTGAGAAGGACGCAAGTAAATCTTTTGTTTGTATTTTTGCACTCTATCCCAACAGTGTGCATTACAAGGCAATGTTTCAGAGGCTATTAAGCTGAATAAATAATTCCTAAAAATATTATGTGTACTTAATTTTAGCTAGGCCAAATGTTTTGTCTCATAAGACAGAAAAGCTATGACTCCTGAATAAATAGGAATTTCTTTGTTTAGTAGGGCAGCTTTGGCTCTGGGTTGTACACAAAAAGTAAGGTTCAAGCAAATTTCCCACTGAGCTCTGGTTATAAGCTCTTTCCAGTTGAATTAACAAAAAAGAACAGAAAAACGGTCATGCTTTGAGTTTGTTCGACTTAATGCAAGGCTTTGAATTAGAGTCTTACCAGTGATTTGAGGATATTCCTCATAAGGGACTTTTCACCCAGGCTTCACATGTTTCCTTATTCCAAAAAAAGTATAATTATTTGACTGCACTTGTCTGTATCAACTAAAACCATGTGTTTATCTGTTCTACTGTATGTTAGACTTCGAGGCAGTTAATTTTTCCCATTTGTCAGTCACAGGAAAGATATCTTTGAGCTGTTTTTCAACTGTTTGAACCTGAAATTGCAAATTTGTAAATAAAAGCAAACACATTAGTTATACATCACTAATAGAGAGTTTGAATAAGTGCAATAAAATCAGGCTTTCCATTCACATATGAACTAGCCAGCCAAGGGAACAGGCTCTTTTGAAATTAGTTCACACATTTGCATTTAGATGTGACTCTGTGATTTCTTGATTCGGCCCTTTTGTCCTTTCTGCCAACACGTTCTGTTCCTTTCTTTTCTAATTTCAACCTTTTATCATTCATTCATTCAACTTCCACCCATTTTATCCTTTTCATTTTTCACATCTGTTTCTGACAGGGGGTGCCTTTTTTCAGGATGAATAATTTCTGTCACAATTCATAACCGTAATGACAACATACAGGCATGTTTCATGTATTGTAATTTGTTTTTCATAGTCAGCATAATCACAGCAAAGTGCCTTGTGTTTTGACTGCACTGTCTATTTTTGACAAATAATATCTATTCAGCCACTGAAACACTCATTACTTGACTGTACATGTACTTTGCATAATGGCAGCTTCTATTTGAATGGAATGTTTCATAAGTGAACATATGAATCAGTGTAGATTTGTGAGGTTCACTGCGCTGTTTGGTGCAGTGGATGCAGGTCAATGCCTCTGGATTATGTCTAATATATGCTTGTTATGCACTTGTGCGCTATTTTTTATGTCTGTGTGGGGTAAAAATCTCTCTTCCTCTGCCAAAGTGTGTCATCTCTACTCTGCCATGCCTGGTTACAGAGCTCTGTGAACCTGCTGCCAGGAGTTCGCAGTTAATATAGCATCCTGTTTATTGAGCTGTAACCTGGATTTTCTGAGGCTGCCCTGGACACAAACCAAAGTAATCATTTTGCTTTTGTCAAGCCACAGGGCTAGGAAAGCCTGCGATGAAGGGAGCCACCTTAAACTTACACACCTTTTCAGTCATTCTCCACAACGCAGTGCTTTTGTAGTTCATCAATCGTCTTAACATGTGTCACCTCACTGCTGCTGAAATGCTACAACACTACGCAAGCAGAAAATTTCAAGTCATTTTACCAGTTCCAAGCTCAGTAATATCTTTTCTTCTTTACCAGATGTGATCATTTTTGTTTATGTGTGATGTATCATTGGTTATTCTATGCAAAAAAAACACAATACATGTTATCTCTCCGTATGTGTGTTTAAAAAATGTCTTTTATTATTTTTGCCATTGTTCATAGACTCTCATGATTGTAAAGTTGAGTGAATCACAGGTAAAACAAGATTCTGAGCTTTCGTTGTTTCCAGTTTTTAGTACTGCGTAGTATGTTTAGAGGCTGCAGGAGACCATGGCGAGGATAAAGTCACTAATGAACCACCAGCTTATAAAATTAATACCCCTCGGATGTTTACTAATCAAGACTCCAGAGTGGGTGACAAGTAAGTCATACATAGAACAGCTAATCGTCAATATGAATTGAACATTGAAAGGAAATACTGATATTTAATTATACCTTAAGTACGCAGAGGAAAAAAAAATGTAACCATTTAAAGATATGCGTCTTAGGATACTTCAGTGCTACCATTGGCACAGTTAGGAATGGCTACGAGTCATGTTAGTCCTCATGGTTGTGAATGCATCCCGAGGTGTGATTTGGACTTTGTACTCCAGTCACAACAGGTTGCAGATTTTTGTTGGGTGAAGAAAAAAAAAACAACACTGATTCGGATTTTGCTGATGATGTCATGACTTTTGCATAAACTGTGAATGTCCTCACAGAAGTGTTTGAAACTAAGTGGAGGAGCCATTGGGGTGTCCAAAGTCAGGATGAAAATCTAGGCTTTTGGAGAATGTAGAGATTGTGAACTCATTCACTTATCTAAGCAGACTGACCTCTCCCTCCCTTGCATGCAAGTGATGAATGGAAAAACAGAGTGGAGCTGTCAGTATTTAAGCACTTGGATGAAGATTCAACTTTTTGCTCCTGGGTCTTTTTAATCTTACTATATTCTTGTGCGGCACAAATGTTGACAGCAAGGCAGAGATGGCAAGTGAACTCCTCCTCTTTAGATTTGGACAAAACCGAATGTGTATTTTCACCCATTTATTCTGCACTTGCTCATAATACCCTGCTTGTACAATGTGGCTAGCACAGCTGCAAGGGAACATGAAGGGATAGTTCAGGGGCCTAGTGCAAGCCTGGTTAGGCGACAACCACGCGGAGGTAGCAAAGTATGACAGTGGCGGTGTGTGACAACATACCTGACTATAAGCTCAACATACACATACTCCAACTGTGGCTTCTTACCCCATCGCCCATATGATGAACCTTAGGGCGTACTCACACTGGCAGTTCGTTCCGCGCCTGGGAGCGTTTCACACCTTTAGAGTGGATCATTTTAGTAATGTGAGTGCAACCGAGCTGCGCTCTGGCTTCGGCCCGGATGAAACAGGTCGGCCAGGGCACGGCACGGTTGGTCACGCACGCGTACGAGCACGGCGACTGTACGTGACGATGACGAAAAATCATCGCGTCCTTCACTACACTCATGTCAAAACAATGATTGCTGCTTCACAAGTTTCTTCCATGGCGCGGTCTAGTGTTTGCTGGAAATTAACGCAGACACCTGGATACAGACCCACCTAAACAGAACACAGGTGTACACGAAAATGTTCGAGTTGTGGTTGAACTACAACTACTGATCAGCACCGGGACAAGATGAAGAACCTGCGTGAACAGCTTCTTCATCTTCATTTTGTGTTTATGCCTTATTTTGTGCTGCACTTTAACTAAACAATTATGTAAAATGTACAGCTTTATATCTGTTATTCACTGACATTCATCAATTGCTTATGTTTTTAGATCTGCACAAAGTTTTTTACACAGTTGTGAGAACAAACAGGTTTCCTTTACTGTACCACACTGCTGTAATCACATTACTGTAATCACATTACTGTACCACATTGCTGAGCATCATTTCTTTGGCTCCAACGTCTATTGTA
>JAQQAE010002320.1:9102-22638 GCA_029823295.1 Pseudamia nigra
GTGTGTGTGTGTGTGTGTTCACCACCATGAGTGAGCGTGTTTGGAAAAATTTGCAGAAAGTTCGCCCACAGTGAACAGCCAAGGTCTCTCTCTTCATTCCCAACCTGACATTCTTTCTTCCACTGTAGTTCATGTGCGGTTTCAAGATAAAAGCCTCCATTCATTAGTTTAACTGAGGGCCCAACGCAACGACAGGATACCCCACCCTTGTCTGGCAACAACCAGGACCATATTTTACTCTGTGCTGGTGGCCCTTTAGATTAAAAACAACTTGTTCTGGGTCTGTTTTCAGAGAACTACACCACATTACCTCCACAATTTTCTTGAACTCTATGTATCAAAAACAGCAGGTAGGTTTGGGGATTTCCAACTTGTATTGCCTTTCACTGGCTCGCTCTTTTGTTGCATGTAGATTCTTTCTCTTTCTGTTTTATCCTACTGACTTTTATCTCTCCTGCTGAGATGCCAAAACTCAACCACACACCCCCACACTGCCAGTAATGAGGCATTTGTGTGTGGTACAGATGTGTGCTATCATGCCTGCTTGCAAATCTCTTGCCTGCTCCACTGCTGCTGCTGATGCACTCCCAGGAGTAAAATGCTGCAGAAGCATTGGGTACAGACATTCTTCAGCAGATACTGTTGTGTGTCAAATTATGATACCTGGGAATGTTAAAGTGAATGTTCACATTGGATAGATAGTATCAGAATCTTGGATGGAAATATTAAGGTGGTTGTATACAGTTATATTTGTTTGTAGGCTCTCAATGAATATGGCTAATTTTTCATTCATAACAATGTCAGTTTTGGATGCTTTTGATTTGGGTAATTGGTAAGTCAGCTTTGTGCTCTCTGGGGTAAGAACAACTCTATACATCCTAAAACCAAAGAACCAACTGGCTCATTTGAATCTTTCAACTTTTATTCGTGGTGACTTTTGAGTACCATGTGAAAAACCTTTACTTACCCCATTAACAATAAAAGCTATTTACTTGGTTGGATGAAGGACAGTGGTCAATATTGCCTGATTTCTGCGGCCAGAATTTGGCAAAAACAATGTTTGAAGTGCGAGTAGCAGCGTGGGGAGCAACAGAGGGGATAAAGCTCCATCTTCACACAGCAAATCAAGAAAATACAGGTGCAGTGATGGATTTTGATTCTTTTTAATAAGTCTTTTAAAAGAGGGCTGAATGTTGGGGCCGTTCACTGCATTAATGTCCATTTTAGTGACTTCAGCTATACTGGTGGCTTTCAAATGTACCATAAAATATCACTTGAGACCATGACATTTCATAATATAAGCCACATTTTCAGGTTCTCAGTTATAAGCCAGGCTCAGCAACACATTATGATTCACTCTCCCACTGTGTGAAAATTATAATATATAGTAATGTGAAATGTCATGACATATGTGCAAAAATCCTTTTTAAAAAATGTTTTTTTTTTCTTGTAAGGTGGTCTATATTTAAGTTCACAAGCAGAAATGTCCACTTTTTAGTTCACACTGAAACTTTCCACAGTATTAAATAGCACAAGGATACATAGCTGTGGGTGAAACTGTGACTTCATCTATGGTGAGGTGGTGGGGATTTACATGTACAGACATGTCCTGTATGTGATCAGAAACCTCCTGGTAAACATTTTAGATTGAATGCTATGGAATAACTCAAAACTATTCCACATCAAACATTTTGCTATGAAGAAAAACAACAAAATGATAATTAACTAGTGTTAGATTAACAGTAATGTTGTGCAATCTGAACTTGCTCCTCATCTTGATTTAGACTCTGGACCATTCAGCACAGGCTCACACTCTTCTCTCAGTTTATTCTATAATCTGATGAAGTCATGAACTGGACTGTAATTATAACATGAGATGGAACATTTTGCACTGCTATGAGATAGTCCATTACCATTAAAATCTGGATCATGACTTCTTATGTGACTGTAAATGACTGTATAATGATTAAAATGGGCATGATGGAAATGAAATGCTTTTTAAATCACGTTTTGTGCATACTGTATGTGTCTGTCATACATGTACTGTGCTGTATATACACATTGACATTTTTTGTATGTTTTTAGGGATTGTTCAAATCATTGTGTTCTGTTTGATTGCATCATGATTGGAGACCTCAGCAGGTCATGATGACTGCCTTTGTAATAACAGCAGGCTGTACTTTTCATTTTATTTTGATGAGAACATACTGTCCATAAAAACCTGTGACAAGAAAGAGCCTGCCATTTCCATTCATCAGGGTCACGTAAGCTGCACTTCTTCAATTGACTGACACTTTGAACAGTTTATTACATGTATCAAAAGACTAAAGACACATATATACACCAAACCACACAGTTTAGTTTAGTTTAGTTTAGTTCAGTTTAATTGTTACAGGGATCATGCACAAAAAGCATGACTTGCCGGGCAAGTGAACAATAAAAGAAAATACTAGATATTAACTACAAAGTCCTAACAAGACAATACAACAAGATACCAACGACAATACTAACAAGGTACCAGCTGTAGTTCAAAAGGTGAAACATACATACTCAAGAACACCCTAAGTCGCAGCCATCCCAGCCCAAAATTCACACCATAAATCACATTGATACAGACACCAAGAAGCACGCACATTCATACAGTAAAAACAATTTTATCAACCCATCAACTCAATCATAAGCATGAGGAAAAGTAGGCATGTCATGTCATGTGTCTCAAGTATATTTTTACACACCCGTTTGGAATTTAATTTGTATTTCCTTAACGTGTACTTCAGTAGTAGTAGTGAGTATGAGTCACTTAACACCTCCAGACTTTGCTGCTTCTTCTTGGGTTTTTTTTTTTGTTTGTTTCTCTCATATTCAGTTTTGGTTATTTGTTTTGATGATGTTCTCAAAAATTTTCAATAAGACATGATGCTAACTTACAAAAGATTGAGACACCCTGGACAAGAAAATAATACAATATGAAAAAGGAGGAATGACGTGCAAAGGGATGTTTCATTCAGACTCCATGGTCAGCATCTAAACTTGTCCTTCACTTCCATTTGTGACTGATGAGAGTTGTCATAAATATATAAAGCAGTCTGGATATGATGCACAGTATACAAGGTTGTAAGTTTGCTTTGAACATTGCATGGGATATTTTAGTTGCGCAGACAGTTTGTAGATCCTTTTGAAACTTTCAAATGTTGAACACTTCTTTTTCTGTGTTTGTGGGTTGATTAAAATCAATGAATGTGTGCCTTTTCTATGTAGTTATTAAAGGAGCAAAAAATAATAAAACAAACCATAGAAGGAAGGAAATGAACAAAAAATAATGAATCAAAATAACCGACCATACAAAGTAATTATTTATGCAAAGCAGATTTTTTTTCACCCAAAAGTTACATATGATTGAAATGTTCAAAGTACTGGTGAAAACAGAAGATAAGAGCTGTTACAGGGTAGCTGACATAGGTTTCATTTGAACAGTGTGGAGGACAGTGTACCTCATGAAAATGTGTTTTCTGTGTTTTTGGTGAATTGTTCATGTTTCACTTTGTGTCGTTTCTGCATAAGTTTATGAAGAAAACACAGAGGGGAGTACCGGTAAGAGAAAAGTAAAAAAAAAAAAAAACACAACATTAAAACACCCTAATTCAAGCTGGTAGAGAGCAAGGGTGTAGCTTACATTTGAACACTAGAGGGACTTTTTAGCCTTTGTGAAAATTTTGAATTCAGACAGAAAATTCACTTTATGCTGGGGTGAATCTATAATTTATCTGCTGTCCAAATTTATGAAGGGACCAGAAAATGAACAAAACAAGCAACAAAATGAGCAAGCACGGACAAAATAATCAAAAACGGAACAAATATGCACAGAATAATCCATAAATAAGTAAAGGGAATAAAAAATAATCTACAAAGACTCAAAATAACAAAATATGTAAGAAACAAAATACATTAGATGAAGAGTAAATAATCAAGAAAATGAACAAAACTGTACCAAGTACTCCATAAATGAGGAAAAATAAACAAAATGATCCACAAAATGACTATCAAGTAACAAAAGTAATCCAGAATAATCAAGAAATGAAACAAAATGGAAAAAACAAGAAACACAATGAGCAAAAGCAAACAAATTAATCAAAAAAGAAACAATAATGTGTAAAATAATTCCTAATTGAGCAAAAAGTAACTAAAAATCTATTAAAAAATAACACAAAAATAAACGAAAACAATCAAGAAATGACACCAAAGGAATGAAATTATCAAGAAAATGAACCAAAATGAAGAACCATGACGAACATAAGCAACAAAATGAGCAAAGCTGAACCAAAAATGTGTGCAAAATAACTCACACATGAGGATATAATGAATAAATCAATCTATAAAACAAACACGAATGAAGAAAAAAAAATCAAATTAAGCAACACAATGCAAATGCACATTTCACAAATACTGCAGCTGATAAACTCCCCATGCTCATGTCTCCATCTACATTTATGATGAAACTTGTTCTTGCAGAAAAATACCAGTTTTCGTTCATTTGTCAGTTTCTCGTTCTGCTTTGGCGTGTTTCGGGTGCTCCTGAACGCGTCTTGAGTTCATGCTGTGCGCTTCTGTTTATTTTCAGAGCTGTGACGTGAACGCCCCACTCCTCCTATATGTGGCCCGTCAGACGGCAGCAGGGCCCGGATTGGTGCGCTGTTGTTGCTGTAGCAGCCTGTGTGTGCTCGGTGGTGACGGCGGGGGCGATATAAAAGCCCGGCCCCCCACTCCACAGTCCCCACTCTGGTGAAGGAAAGTGAACGGGGAGGGTTGGAAAACGTGGCACACAGGGACCCCCCAACCCCCTGTATTTACCAACAACAGGCATTTATTCCCAGCACTCTGCCGTCCGAGCACACGGACTCTCTCTGAAACCTTCCCTTCTACCTCTACAAAATAAATGCCAAGAGAAACACAAGCGCCAACAGACAAGGATCGCTGCTCAGAAGTGGAGAGAAAGACGAACAGGCGGACAAACACGTAGACAAAAACAATAAAAGCGCACGGATCGTCGCCGTTGCCTTTCTCAATGCATACCCTTTGTGCCCGGGGAACGATGAAACCAGAGATTAACGCCGCCGTCGGATTTCTGTCGAGATTTCTGAGGGTAAAAGGACACGTAAACGATCGACAGGTCCAAACGTTCAGCCAAAGCTTACAGGACATTTTGGCAGGTAAGGACACCACAAAATCAACCATTTGCTCACACATCACGCACCTTAAACACCTTCACACTATAAACAATAACATCACGTTTTGACTTTAGCTTTAATCCGATTGGAAATGGCTCAATTTTGGTTTGTGCCCCGGTTGAGAAGGATTTCGAAGAAGCGTTTCTTTGTTCTCCAAGTATCACTGTCAGCGCTACCGAGGCGCACCACTGTTTGCGCACGTCAAAGAAGCGGAAAAGGCGAGGAAAAATAACCATCAAACATCAAGTCGTCGCAGTAGGTGGCTATGCAAAGGAAAATATCTGACATTTTAAATGAGAACAGGCCAAATGAGGTGGGTTAATGGCCGACTTTGTGGAGAGAAGAGACGCTTGGCTCAAACGAGGAAGTGCGCCTCGCTCGATAAGGCTCTTAGAGCCAAAACAGCCCCCAGTGTGTTGGTAGACGCTGCTCAATTACGTAATGCTTACAATGAAATACGTTAATCATGAACCAGATACAATGAAAACAACACATGTCACTCTAATATATACAAAAATATATCAATGAATGAGTAAGTGCTTGTTTTTGTAATTGGCCACTTTGTGCGCGTTTACTACGAGTTTATAACGCAGCCATGACCCATACACATTTTTTCCATTGTGACTTTGACCGCGCAATTCAGAGGCGTGTGTTTCATTGCACACTTAAAAAAAATACACAGTCTATGTCTCACCACGCAATCTGAACGAATGAATGGTTGGAAATCAAACCAGCTGACTTTTTAAATTTATTTATTGCATTTATTTAATCTTTCTGGATCTTCTGAGTTTCCATGGAGGATTAATTTGCGTATTATGAGAGTTGGGGCATTGACACTCCGGGGATTGTCTTCATTTCCTGCTGTAAACACATAAAGCTGCCATACATGTGCCTCACTGTCTTCTGACATGCCGCACTAGATGACCTACATTCTCCATAATGCTCTCAGTCCTTTCAAACACACCTCCCTTTATCAGCTGAGAATCAAAAACCGACTAAACCGTAACAAAAACACCAAGGCTCCTACAGGCTATTGTGTCAAAATGGGGCCAAAAAGAACAATAATAACAAAGCAAGGATTGTATGGGCTCTTACAGCTGTTTGAATAAACACACAAGGTGGTATGTTGAGAAATATCACCTACGGCCTGTATATTCAGTCTTTGTGAGAACTTTATTCAATCTGTTTGCAAACTGTCATAAGTTAGAGTTGAATGGAGGCAGCTGTGAGGCCTGGTGGTGGGGGAGGGGATGTTTTGGTGGGCACCTATAGGAGGACTTCACAGGCAGAGGCACATAATCAGGAGGAAATGGAGGGGAAATCCACTGTTCACGTCCTATAGTTAGTGAGCACAGACACATTTACATTCATTTGACATTACTTCAAATGGATGTAAATTATAAGCTTCAAAATATCCTGCATAGAATTTAAAGTGTATTATAACAACATGAATGTAGGTTAAGTAAGGAAATAGGGTGTTAACGATTAGTTCTGTAAGTGAAAAAGTGAATATGCTACATCAAGCCTACGTGACCAAGAGGTAAATATGTGAAAACCAAGTGAGTGTGTGGTAGTACCCTGTGGGGCTCGCTGCTAAACTAGGCCAGCTAGAGCTCTTTTGTGCTAGGAAACATCACAATCACTCACTATTGTGTCTGTGTGTTGAAAAGCTGGATGCCTCCCTCCAGCTCAGACCAAAGGGACAGGAGGAAATTAGTCCCAATGGTCAGATGAGAACCACAATATTTATGCATGATACAATAATGCCACCATATTGTCATAGTTGTATTAAACAGGGTTTCAGTTCTTCCTGTTTATCAGTATCATGGTCAGGGTGACAGAAGTGGTAAATAACCAAACAGATGATGAAAACAAGCCAAAATCTCATATTGCCAGCATTTGAGGTCAGACCTGCAAGCAACCCTCTTTGGTTAAACTCTTTAGGTTAAGCGCACACTCGTCTGCTTACTTTCCGTTTCCCGTTTCCTACCCCTCCCCTGTGCCCTGATTTTTAAGAATAGGCCCTGCTGAGCTGATCTTTCCCAGCTGCTGCAGGGTTTGTAGGTGGATGTCTTTGTGGCTCAGTCCATGGCTGAAAGATCATCCAGCCCCTTGTGCTCTTTCATGAGTGCCAGGCCCTCCATTAGCTCAGCAGTGTACAGCCGTCTGTGAGAAGACACAGGAGGGGTGTTATTATCCTGTGGATGCATACAGGTGGCCCGGTCTGAATGGTGGCCTACTTCGCCCACCCCCCTCCTACCCTGTTTGTCACTGGCCACAATGAAGTTGGCATCAATGGGAATTCAATATGGATGGGCCTTGTCAAAGTAAATGGGGTGGTGGGTTTATGTGTGCTCCCTAAACCAGGTTCAACACAAGATTTAAAAATATCAAATAACTGGCAAACACTGGGATATTCTCAAAATGTAAAGTTTTCATATTACACCTATGAATTTTCAAGGCAAGAATGCTGCATATTTGTGTTCCTCTGCACCCGAATCAGCCGTTTACTTTTCCTCTCATCTTAACCACTAAAGCACCTGAAGCAAACAGTGTTGTCACTCTGAGTCATTAGTTTCACTGCATTTCAGAAAATTCCATGCACGTCAAATTATAATCCTTTCCCCTTAAGAGGCGGAGTTGTGTGTCCCAGATGGCTGGCCGAGACAGACGCTTTTGGTGTTTTTGTTCAGCCACAGTCACGGGAGACTTTGTGACGCTGATGATGGCCAGAGTAGGGATTGTGCAATTCAGTGGCTCTTTTTGTCACGTAGGCTCAGGGTGCTGCTGACTGCCTGTTTATGGCTGCTTACCAGGCTTATAGCAGCAGGTGGTGTTTTTCTCTTTTGACCAGCTCTAGTAACACCTGTGTTTTTATGGAAATAAGTATTCAGTTTTATTACAAGTTTGAGGTCCTCCTAGGTTTAAAAAAAAAAAAAACACTCAGAAGAATTGAGCCTTTAAACAGAATGAACATATTTAATTAATGACTTTGTTTAGATTTTCAAACCCACTTTTGAATTTTAATACATTATTTGTATTTGTTTCATTTTGACAGGTGAGATCTCATTGAATTTCTGCTAATTTTCAAAAACATAGATTAATATCTGTGCAACGCACATGTTTTAAACTACTGGAAATCTTAAGCATTTAGAGTAATGTGGAGTGAATGAATAACAGATTAATTGTTAGCGCTTTGAGAAGCAGGCTTGAAAAGCACTATATAAATCCAATCAATGTTTATTATTATTATTATTAATCTTACATATACATGAAACTGATTGCTGATAACCTGATTTTTAATGTGTACATTGTGTTTACAGTTTTTACACCTGTAACATGTTTATTAAATGTCATGGTCACTGAGACAAGGTGTTTTTTGTACAGTTTGTTGAGACAAAGGTTGAAACAGTGTCTAGTTTCTGTTTTGACCTTTGTTCAGTTGCAATTCACTGCACATCTTGGCAGCACAGTAGCTTGTGACGTCTGTGTGCAATAAGCTGCATCTGTGACAAAGAGTAATTTCATGTACACAGCACTGAGTAAATTTTTGATGTTTGGCTCTTTATTTTTCAGTGTATTTTCTTATCTGTTTTCCACTTTACATGATAGTACAACCACCCTGATGGTTAGTAAGCCAGTACTAAACGTTGTCCCTGCCCTTTTTGTCTTCTGTGTCACTGCAGAGCAATATAAACACCACTGGTTCCCAGACAGACCCTGCAAGGGTTCAGGTTACCGCTGCATCCGCATCAACCACAAGATGGACCCACTGATATGGCAGGCAGGGCAACGCATCGGCCTAACCATCCAGCAACTCTACCTGCTGTTGCCCAGTGAGCTCACGCTCTGGGTGGACCCCTTTGAGGTGTCCTATCGCATCGGTGAGGATGGCTCCATCTGTGTTCTGTATGAGTCGCAGCCCGGGGTGCCTGCAGGATTGCCAGCAACATCCGCCGCCAGCTCTGCCTCAGGAAACAGCGGGTCAGTGAGCCCCATGGTGGACAGTCACATCAGCTGCAAGGAGGAACTGATGGTGTTGGGCAGAACCAGTCCCTCCAAAACTTACAATATGATGACTGTGTCCAGTTAAAGTGGCACATCACCCCGGCCTACTTTTGTTCAGGGTCACATCGTGGCTGGTCACATTGTTTGACCAGACCAGGGTGAGCCTTTTTAAAGCTAAGAATATGAAATGAAATAGTGAAAGAAGAAAAAAGCGAAAGAAAATAAAACAGAGGATGTGGCCTATCATCCAGGTGATGGAAACCTTGTAGGTTTGATATTTTTTACCCTCTCTCCCCATTATTATCTGTTCTGTTGTGTCATTGGATCAGCTGGGCACTCCATTTTTTAGGAGAGGCTTTGTGGAAATGGAACTGTTGGGGCAGCTATACCAACCAACCAACCAGGAACCCTGTGGAGACTGGCTCCACCTAACCCCGACTGTAAACAACATGGTGATCAGCTCCATCACTGAGGGGCTATCAGCATTGACTTTGCACTTTTCTTACTTGATTACTATGGGTACATGTTCAACACACAGCCGCAAAACAACAAAACCTAAATTATAAGGAATTTTTAACAGGAACTGCCCCTTTCAAAAACCAGAGGTTTTTCAATTTGCAGTTTTTCTTTGTTTTGTTTCCATGGTGGGGAGGAAGTTGAGGTGTAGACTGTGTCCTTTTATAATACAAGCTCAAGGTAAAGAAACACCCAATAAGAGCATCTTTATTTTCTATTAAAAAACCCTTTATGGACCACAGGGAATCAGTTTTCTTTATCCTGTAGCTGTTGGAAGAAAGGTGCATGTCTTACGTCGCTTCCTCCCTCTTCTACCATCAGCATCGAACTTCAGAAACCCTAAATCTGCTCTTGGCCTGTATGTAAGTGCAAGTTGAAATGTGTTGTGACACCTGTTACCTATGGATACCAGTGTGTCCCATTGCACTGTCGCCCTTCCATTACCCATGTATGTGTAGCTTTCCAAGGAAGGGCAGGGGATCTATCTCCTTCCCCCTTCCTGTAATTAATGAATGTTGTTGAGATTCACAATCAAGTTCCTGTGTTGTTAATTTGCCCCCTTTTCCCCGCACCACTTTGTCATCTCCCGCATCACCAAAATTCAAAGTGTAGCAAAGGGGGCCTTTTTCACCCAAATTTTGGTCATGTGGCCCTGTTAGAATTGACATTGAATGCACTTTGACGTGAGATTGTGTGGGATGTGTATTTTTTACAGAAAATTGCCTGCATTCCATCCATTCGAATGTCATCTTTTCACACCATGTTATTTTTGCCCTCCCAGCTTTTAGCCATTTGTTCACACTGTAGCTCCCATGTCGGAATAGACGGATGTCTATTCAAGTGGGAGTGTGCAAGTCTGGTTTTCAAAAACATTTTGTACACTGTATTTGTGAACATTTCAGAGCGCTTGATTTTAGGTAGAGAGTATTTTTGGTGGTATGTTAGTAACATTCTGTCATCCGTTCATATAGCACTGTCAGCGCTCTGGCAGGATGCAGAGCCAGTCCCCTCTCCCCTTCAAACACACAGATGGTGATTTGTGTTGCTGATAGAGAAAAAAAAAGTTAGTCTGAAAGGTCTGGACTAAGTGATGACTGTGTGAGACTTTGGCCAAAGGGAGGTCTGGAGCACTGACTGTTCAGTGATTAATTTCAACTTGAATCAAAAACAACACCAGGCCTTGTCAGCCTTCAATGTTCATTTACGTTTCCAAGGTCTAGTAAAAGGGAGAGACTTACCTTTTTGTGCATTGGAGGTTCATTGCCTTACGGAGACCTCATTATCTTGAATTATGAGCCATTCGTGATGTTAAACTAATATCAGGCTTATGTGAGCCAGCCTGGTGCAATTTGCTGTCCAGACCCTCTCTGGAGGTGTCCGCTTTCCAGCCTGGCAGCTTCAAATGCCCCCACACCTTTAGTTGTGGGTTAGAGTGCCTCAAGTGCCACATATCACCCCTCAGCTCAGACCTCCTGTTCAGTCAAAAGTGTGCCAGCATGCTGCTAGCTGACCCCCTGTGGATGCAGGTAGACTTAATGTGACACATATCATCATCCATCACTGTGGGGAGCTGGGTAAGGAAGGCAGGGGAGAAGGCTGTTGTGAGAGAGGGGGGCCAGGGCCGGACTCCTTTGTCCAGGGCAGCTAAAATCCCTCCAGCCCCCTCTCTGGACTTATTCAACATCTCTCTCCCTGACCAGAAACCCTCAACCCTCCCTCAGCAGTGATGGATAAAAACCAGCACACACGCTTGACATGCTCAAGCTGCACTTAGGGGGGGTGAGAAACTAGGAAACATGAAACAAAGATGAAGAATTGAGGGTACTAGGACATTGTTTTCTGTTTTCATCTCACTGGATTGTGCTGCACTTAATTACTGAATTTGAGTAGCAACTTTGTTTACATGCCTATGAAAGGATGTGATGATGTGCCCCAAGTTCACTCCTGGTTTTGAGGCTGAATGATAACAGCAAGCTGAAACAGACGCTGGGACAGCTACGGGTGTTGCTCGGGCCTTATCCTCTGGCCAAATATGTCACGGCAGGCTGGTTCGCCAGTCATCCCCAGACCTATGGGTGTTTAAGCTCCCCTAAGCCTGAGAGGATCATGGGTAATGAAGCTATAGCCTTTGACGCACTGCAACCCCCTCTCCCCCTCCCCTACTCTCTGCTGATACTCCCTTCAGCAATCTGTGAAAAGCAGTGATTCCATGTTGGCCAGATGGAGAGGAGCTCACTGGGATGGGAGCCCAGAGCTTTGGTTTCCATGGTGGACACCAGTTTTAAATCAACGCTGCTCCATTATAGCTTTTTATGTCATGTGTCAATATAATTATGAGATTGGTCTATATTTCGGACATGAGATGATCATCTTGTCTCACTTTTCTTTAGATGTATTTTATGGTCACACTGATAGACTATCTCATCTTTCCACTCTGCCGTTGCCATTTTCTACTTCTCATCCTCTTGTTAAGAGGATTTTTAGTCTGGTGATCTAACCCACTTGTAACAGACCCATTTTCAAGTCAACAAAATAAAAATAAAAAAAACGGAATTCTTTATATCTCCTCAGTTGTACCACCACCACCCAAAATGGTTCAAGTCCTCAGTAATACTGATCATTTAAATGGCATCCATTCAGCTTGTGCGCACATAGGTTACAGAATTGTCATGAGAGTGCTTTGAGTAGTCAAGAGGTAAAACAGCACATAAAATGCACTAAATATGTCAAGTTGAAGTTGTGACATTTTTTGAGACGCGAGGAGTCTCTTCTGGAATGTATTGCCAAACTCAGGCCTCGGACATTCAATAAATATACTTATGGAAAAGTTGTGCATGTTAAGACATGAAACAGGAAGGGAACAGCAGTTTTGATGTTGTTGTCGTCAATATTGTCATCGATTAGTTGAATTATTGCCACTTTCACATTTGAGGTGTTTTACATATTGTAGAATGTATTGTAACTGTACAACAAATGGTAGAGTACATAACATTACACATGGGAAGTGCCAATAATTGCTATCCTGAGGTGTTTTTAGATGTATTCCTTTTGTATTTCATCTTTTAACATGTATAACGCTTTTCGTAAGTGAAGCCATTAGTGACGGGAGTGTTGGCAAGGACCAAAGTTGTTTTGGTAAAAAATATTAGTTTCCATGATCTGTAAGTGTAGACGTATCCTTTGTTTTCATTTCTTTTTCTTTTCAATTTTCGTTTTTTTCCCCTTTTTTCTATTTACGTACAAAACCAGAAAATAGACAAAAAAATCTGAGCTTACCCAAGAAGAAAAGCTGTCTATCTTGTGATCTCATGTCAGTACATCTTTATCGTGTTCAGTCTCTTTTCCTTGGGTATGTTGTGATGAACTGCTGTAAATTTGTACAGTTCATGTAAATTGATTGTGCGGAAGTTGTACAGATTTCTATATTTTGGAAGAAAAGTTTTTTTTTCTCTGTAATAAAAGATTTCCTATCTTGGCATCATATTCACTGTGAGCTGTGTCATTATTTAAATAGTACAATTCTAAACTTAAAGCATGCAAAGTTAGCGCTGTGCATCTGTATTTAAAAATTTTCCCAAAGGATAACCTTATACAGATGTCTATTAAGAGTTGCATAAGAATATGTGGTCTCCTTCCACGCTGTAATATGTACTGTACTTTCCTCAGAAAGAGGTTTAAAGTCACACTTTCTATAAGCACATTATTCCACCCCAAAAATAAATCCAGCTATGTTGCTTAACTGAATGAAAGGAAGTGGTCCTTAAATGGTTTTATAATACAGACATGC
>JAQQAE010002321.1:0-22637 GCA_029823295.1 Pseudamia nigra
TCACTTCATCTGCCTGTCTTCTTACCCTGATGCACCATCACTCTGGAACAGGGTCAATCTGGACTCATCAGACCACACGACCGTCTTCCATTGCTCCAGAGTCCAATCTTTATGCTCCCGAGCAAGTCAAAGCCTTTTTTTCTGATTAGCCTCACTGACTAGTGGTTTTCTTGAGGCGACACAGCTGTTCAGTCCAGTCCCTTCAGTTCCTTCACACTGTGTGTGTGTGAAATGCTCTTACTGTATTTGCTTAGTTAAATCCAGGTGGCGGCTTTTTTTTTTTTTTTGCCCGGGCAGTGTCTAAACTTAATCTTTATCAGAACCTGAAAAACTAAAACTAAAGAGCTAAACTAGTCCTTTCCTCAAAATAAAACTAAAACTGTTCACACACTAATGTGCAATAGAACTAAGGAAGAAAAAAAAAAAAACTAATGAATATATTTCATAACTATAACATAAAGCGCAATTCTAATTGTTTATGCAGGTCCTTCCCAGAGTGTGTAACATTCCTTAGACTACGTCTGTGAATGTAAACATAGTCTTTGGCATCTTGTGTTGAAATAACTTGGAGTCAGTGATATTTCATTTAAAAATAATGTGGAGCACAGCACGTCCACATGAATTTCACAGGATCCCATTTACATGCAGTATTAACATAAAATTCATATAAAGATTTTTCATTTGCATAAGAGTATCTGATGATTTGTTCATTTTGATAAACAGCCTGAAACACTGCTTTTAAGAACAATCACGGACAAAAAGTGGCTCACTGTGGCCATTTTGATAATCCTGCTTCCTGTCATCTTCATCTTTGGACATATTTCCGGCGACCCCAGCGGGGTCAGTAATCAGTACAAACCAGCTGATTGTATCCAGAGTCGGCTCAAAAAACCCAAACATGTCTTATTTACTGCAGCTGAAGTTGGATCGCTAGCCCACATGACGATTCAACACACAGATTTCTTTGCTTTTCTTCGTCCCCAACTAGTGCCGACCGGTGCAGACTCTGCACAACTGGAAACCGTGGGTAAAATTGGGCAAAAAATCTTGTAGTGTGTCCCCAGCTTTAGGCTCTCTATGTGGTGGGGAGTTCACATATGCTAATTAGGTTCTACATACTTGTGAACACTTTATTCATTATGAGAACACAGGTGTGAACACGGGGGTGAATCTAATGTCGATGTCTCTTAAGGAGACATTTGACTCTGGTGAATGAAACCCAGTGTGAGTCAGCGTGTGCACCTGCATTAATGGGTTCCTTGTTAGAACGTTTTATCAGGTGTAACTTAAATGGGTGATATTTTATTCAGCTATTATCAGTCTTGTTTAATAATTCACTGGTTGGGTGCTTCTCTTTACTATTTTGTACTATTAATAACTTTTAAGTGACATGTATGAGTTGTACATTTGCCCTAATAGTGTTTACTTATGTGCAATGTTTTATCCAGATAGATTCTGCGGCTGCACCGCTCATCGTATACCGCGCTTCATGCAACATACTGTGCTTCCGTCTGGAATCAGCTTTGTGATACAGACTAAATGTTGATACCAAGAGAAAGTGGGATATAAATATGACACACGTGCTCACTGCTATGTACTGTAGTTCCACACAGATATTCAGCTTCCACACAGATATTCAGTTTCCACACAGATATTCAGTTTCCACACAGGTATTCAGCTTCCACACAGATATTCAGTTTCCACACAGATATTCAGCTTCCACACAGATATTCAGTTTCCACACAGATATTCAGCTTCCACACAGATATTCAGTTTCCACACAGGTATTCAGTTTCCACACAGGTATTCAGTTTCCACACAGATATTCAGTTTCCACACAGATATTCAGTTTCCACACAGGTATTCAGTTTCCACACAGATATTCAGTTTCCACACAGATACAGCTTTCACTCATGGACAGACTGAGATGAGATGAAAGAAAGTATGAGAGGGAATGAACAGCAAAGAGAGAAGAACAGTGAGTGAACAGCACACACTTAGAAAGACTTTCTCCCACAGAAAAGCAACAGAAGCTACACACACACACACACACCAACCAACACACGCACACACACCCAAAAACCCACACACTGCTCCACAAAATAAAACCCCCAGCTAGGGCGGATCATTCAAAGTATAGAGTCTCTTCCAGAAACACTGGACTGTGTGTCCTAATCGTGGTTATCGTGGGTTCTGAGCCGTCTTTGTTAAGCTCTGTGTTAATATTATCAATGACGGGTATTAACCCACACAAGCAGCTATGCTCAAAGGTAAAGGCGAGGAGTATGAGGTAGGGGCTTACACCAAAAATATCAGAGCACTAGCAAAACAAAGCGAAGAAATGAGGGAACACTGCAGAGCACAGACATTTGCCTGGGTTCACGCCAATGGGAGAAAGGTTGTGGAGCACAGGGAAGAAGGTGGAGGAAGAGGAGGGTCTACCTTGTAGGCGACTCTTGGCGGACATTTCTTTCCCAAACCTAAGGGTGGGGACATGTGGAGCAGCATCTGATACATATCGAGGTACTTGATACGGCCACTTCACAGGGTAGAAAAATAAATGTAAAACAAAAAACAAAAAAGGATGGGGAGTTAGAGAAGGAGGAAAAAAGGGAAGAAATCAACGAAAGAGGAGAATAATGGAAAGGAAAAGTACAAAAAAACAGAAATCTGTTGTTAATAGATTTCCTAGAGTGAGATGTAAGACGGATGTCATCCTCGGCCACGGTGTCGGGGCACGGGGATGCATCGCGGTGGAGCTCAGGATCCCTGAGAGGAAACACGGGATGGCAAAGAGTGAGTTTAGTGGTGGAGGGGGAGGCGGATCATGAAGGGAACATAGGTTGACCCGACATACAGGATGCTGATGAGGGGAAGAGAAATGACAGCATTGTAACGGGGATGTCTGCCTGGGCATGCTCGCAGACATCCCACAGGTACTTCAACCACGGAGACAAAGGTTTCAAAGCCAGCCCGAGCACAGGTTTGGGGCTTTACTAGCCTCACGTAGCCCTGCTTTCCTCTGGCACACGTCTTCGAAACAAGATCGGAATCGCAGCCTCGTATGGCTTTTGATCTGATGTGGATCTTTTTTTTTTATACATCTGGATGTACTGACTGTTTTTGAGGGTTTCGTCTAACAGGAAGTCGTCTAATCGTTACAGACAGGAGAAGGTAGGCATGGCATGTTGGGACAATGCCGTGGCTTTGAAAGCTTTGTTTCCACTCCAGCATCATCAGTCAAAGCCAGTCAGTTTGAAGGGGCGGGTGCTAGTGTAGAGGCGATTTCATTGGTGCACAGCCATTCAGTTAAAAGTCTCTTGGCATAGAGGTACACAAAGCACCCTAGTGACGGAAATGTCTGGTGGTTGCAAACCTTGTATGCTACCCTATTAGGGCAGTTCTTCCCTAAGCCAAGGGGGGGTGAGATAACGCGTAACAAATTGTACATATCCTTATAGGAAATCCGTCCGCTGCGGAAAAAAACAAGCACATAAATAAACACAACGTTCAGCACAGCTTAAAATAAAACAATAATAATCAGTGGGCTGACTGCAAACATCAAGGTATAGGAACGAGGCCTCATTCAGTCCTTTAGTCACAAATGGGGACGAGAGCAGTAGGGTTAGGGCGTCTATTCTCTGAAGGCTATTCTCTGGAGCCCAGCGGGGGCCGTAAACATACCACGCAGCCGGGTCGTACTCGGCCCAAACCCTGATGAATTCATCGAGGTGATGAGGCCCCAGGATGGACGAATCTCTGGTGAGGTACTCAAAATTATCCATAATCACAGCAACAAACAGGTTCAGCATCTGCAACAGAAACAGGAGGCTGGGTTTAGACCTGTGTTCAGGTCCAATCGGGTCCACATTAAAGACCACGGCTCCGGCACCGAGATGGGACAATGACACGAATCGGTGTGTCTGTTGTTTCTGTTCACTGATGGATTCGCACTAACCAATCAATCAATCAATCAAACTTAACCAGCCATGAACAGTGACATAAACAAACCTTTAAAAGACCAGGGCGCGTTTTCCTAAAGACTCTTCTACAGAATCCTACCTCCGGCTGGAGCTTTGTAGGGGTGATTTAGGAGAGGACTGAACTAAAAGTTTTATGCTAGTGAGGAGGCGGAGTTGACCCCACGTCACATGATTTGGAAAGCTGTGATTGGTTGATCACACCTGTCCAAAAAAGGCTTTCAAGTAAAAATTAAGAGAGAGTAAACAGAGAAGAATCACATACATTTAAGACAACACATGGCACACTTTGATGTTTCTGTTGAATATGTAATAAACCACACTTTGAATGTAGCTCACAAATGTTTGAAAAGACCTACATGTATGTAGTAGCTTTATTGCAGTTTCTAAATCTTCATTAATTGTTTTTCATGAGTCTGAGTTTGGACGATGAATAATGTTTAGTTTTTACTTTTACATGTCACATGTTTTCAGTTAAAGTTTGATTTATAGAATTTGAAAAAAAAGCAGGAAGAAAAGAATTATTGACAGCAGCGATGCAGTTTGTTAAAGATCCATATTGTGCAAAATCATTCTGTTTGTCTTCAGCCTGAACCATGAACAAAGGAGGAAAACAAAACCAAACTGATGACGTTCATTAATGTTTTGGTTTTTGTTCAAATCATGAAAACAGGTTTCGTTTCTTTCAGATTTTAGGATCTACTCTTAAAAATTCACAAAGCACAGCCATACTTATAAGAATCCTCTTATGATTGTGGTCTTCACTAGGAGTCAGATTCTCAACTAAATTTACACAGCACTGTAAAAAACAGTCATGATAACGAAACCCATTTTTCAAAGTAGCTGAGTCCGGTTTCTTTTCTAATCTACAATTGTTATTTTAAACATTGAGTTTAAGGGTTAAAATTTTGACATTAAAAGTGTTTTTACCTCTCTTATCTTTAAAATTTAACTTAAGCACAGTTTTAGGTCCACAGTTTTTTAAAAAAGCACTAATTTACAGTATGACCAGTATTGCAAAAATCCCAAATGATGCACCTGTCACATCTAATACTGTAATTCACAGTTGTAACAGAAAGATTTAGTGAAGTTACTAACCAGGAAAGAGCAGAGGAAGATAAAGGAGACAAAGTAGAAATAGGCAAAATCGCTGCCGCACTCCTTCCCGTGGGAGCCCGATCGCTCGTCGCAGGCCCTGTGGCTCAGACACGACAACATGATCTCGTGCCACGCCTCGCCCGTCGCACTCCTGACCCAGAAAAACGGACACACGTTCTTAATATGATCCGAGAGATAAACATTATGTTTTCAGGTTTTGGCTCAACAACATTTAATGGGCACGGTTGAATTAGTGGATGAGACAGAATATTGACTCCTGTAACGTACAGAAAAATGAGTGTTATTAAACGAATACATCATCAGTCCAGCAGGGATGTAAAATCCAATCAGCCATCACTCATCATTAGGTTTGTCAAAACACAACTGTCATTTGCAACGACTTCAAATAACTATGATTATTTCTCATGATGTTAGAATCATCTCCAAAACAGAACCTATGATATGATCATTATTTCCACGTTTTTACCATTTTTATGACAACATGTTGTGTCTCATTCTTCTTCTGCTTTGACTTCGTTGGACAACGAATGGCACTGGTTTTGGTTGGTTTCTTACATATTTGATTCATTTTTTGACTCTTCTTCATAAGGTGTATGTGTATAATTTAAAGATTATTTGACTTGTGCTGGTGCCACAGGACAGACATTACTAATATCATGAATAGTTATATTTCAGTATTGTGACAGAATGACAAAGACTAGTGAAAATCTGTGCAGTAGTTTTTCTGCATAATCCTGCTAATGACAAACAAGCAGAGACATACAGGTGTATTCACAACCTCCATGCCATATGTAATAAATCTCCACATACCTGAAGAGCAGCATGAGCGCCTGGAGGAACGTACGGAAGTTGTTGTGGTGATTGATGGCCGTGTCCTCATTCAACTCAATGTTGCCAAACACCTGTCGCAAAGACACACCGAGGTAAACAATCCTCACAATAATAAATGTTGTTCACGCTTACTCCGCACCGTAATAATGGGAAGATAAACCAGACTCAGCATTGACGGCGTGAAGGCATCCCTACCTGCATCCCAATGATGGCATAAATGAAGAACAGCATTGCGATCAACAGACAAACATACGGCAGGGCCTAGGGGGGGCAATAGCAAACCAAAACAGACTTAATTATTAATAAGCAGCCTGAATTATTGTAGGCAGGATGTGTAACATGCATAGTGATGTATGGCAGTGAGCAGACACCTTGAAGGACTGGACGAAGGTCCAGAGCAGGATGCGGATGGTGTAGCCCTGCCTCAGCAGCTTGATGAGCCGAGCGGCTCTGAACAGCCTCAGGAAGCTCAGGTTCAGCAGCCTGTCCTGTTCGACCAACGTCACAGAGAAACACATTTCAAACATCTTGATTCCGCTGACTACATCCTGTCACAGAACTCTTACAACAAACGCATACACGAACAGAAATGTAGTACGGCAGGGTTGTATAAAAATATTCTTCAGCAGTATCTGGATTCTGCTTCCATTGTGAAGTTTATTCCTGTAACATCAGAGATTCCTGGGATGAGGAGGTTCATCTCTGCTTCTGTTTTACTGCTTTGTACGATGCCTTTACACGGTGGCTTCAGTTTTCATGGTTTCAAAGATCTTAGGTGATGTTTGTTGAAATACATCTGATGAACTTGCAGGGATCTTTTCGGTTTTAGGATCTACATTTTACAGACTGAGTAGGCTTTGCAACAATACAACCTGTCTGACTCTGTAACATACAGCATCTATAGCCTGTATGACATGTGTCTGCAAAAGACAAACCCACCCACCGGTGTTTTAGGCACCTTTGTCTTGTTTTAGCAAAATGTAATGACCATAAACATGCATTTTTCAAACACAATAAGTGTTAAGTGCATTAAGTGTTATCTTCTTCTGTACTTAAGTGTTTAAATATTTGGGACAGAAAATATGAGATGGAGTGAATTAATCCTGTCGAAGAGTGTATTTTTAATTACACTCCTATAAAAACAACAAACCAGAGTTTGTTTTTCATAGTCTTTCTCCCATGCTGATGTACGAGGTCAGCTGGCTACTCTGAATTGTGAATAGTTGTGAATATGACTGATTGTGTGTCTGAATGAATGTTTGGTGGTGGTCGGAGAGGCTTTGAGAAGAAGCACTATATAAATCCAATCCATTATTGTTTGTTATAAACTTTATAACAAGATAAATAGATAAGACAACAAACCCAGTGTGCCTACAACTTTTGCTAAACACTGGCTGTGGCTCAATGTGACAACAAACGTAGGAGCATACTGCACATGCTGACGTTACAAGCCGAAGCCCTGCAAAAATAGCTTCTAATTATGAGAAAATTTTTACAAAAGCTCCATTTTCGGCGACTTACAACTGAAAATGCATGTGGACAAAGGGACGGGATGCACAGCGAGGCTGTATGTTAGAAACAATTTGTGCAAATAGGCTTGATCTGAACGTCTGGATGTGTTTTATTCGCTCTTCCAACTTCCTTGACTTCTTGGAGTAATCCATAATGTTTATGAAGAATAAGAGCAAAAAAATGGCAACAGGAAGTCACTCACCGTAGTCTGGCGATGTCGGATCGGGGTATGGCAACAGCGGAGACCACAATGAACACCATGAAAATATAGAGCAAACAGGAAGACGTGAAGATAGAGGGAGAGAGAACGGAGCCCAGAGGAGCAGTGACATAGAAGAGAACAGCAACATAAATGGAAACAGCTGCAGTAGTACACACATTTAAATACACACATGTACACAGATACGTTCACTGAGGAAAAGCCCTGAACAGAGAAACGACACAAAGGATTCCTGAGACGCTCTGGTTGGCTGCCGTGGGATTGTCTTTGCTGATGTGCATGCTGAGCTGGTCTGTGTTAGCGCTGTTGTGTAGCTGCTGTGAGCTCTTACATTGATTTCAGTCACCAGGATGTCGGTGATGCTGCCCAGCACCGTCACAAAATCAAACACATTCCAGGCGTCCTTCAGGTAGTTCTGAGAAGCAACAGTTCACAGCCGTTAGTCACATTTAATTGTTCGAGCCGGTAAGTTGAGCTTCATGGGTCAATTCACAGCGAGTCACCTCGACGTCACAGCTCATGTCAGGGATTTTCCAGGAATTACGAGTGTGAAAATGTCTGTTAGGTTTACAAGGCCTTGCAAAATTATAAAGCTCTGCTCTAAATGTTGGAGCTACATTTTAGTGTGTGGAAAGCGTCGCTAGTTTTTCTGTATTTTCATTATTTGCAGCTTAATGCTGAAGACATCCAAACTGTGAATGAATATGCATAGAATTATACAGTAAATAAAACATGTTAAACACCCCAGAACACGTTTAAAAGTTTAGATTGTCCAAAGTGGCTTTTGATGACCATTTTGCATTTTCTCATCAGATTCACGACGTCGTCAATTTCCAGTTCACTGCTGAGGGAATTTGTGTAATTTCTTGCCTTGTAATTTCTTCGACTTGTCTTGTGCCGAGGAAAGCGGGGTGCAAAGTCAGTAGCCCTGTTAGTGCGACTACAACTACTGTACAAATCCATATGGCAAGATACATATCAATACAGTCCATACGAGTGTGCAGTCGCCAAAACCGAGACTGTCTCACGAGGATCATCCAGGGAGAGGAAGCCCAAGACCAAGACCAAGCCCAAGACCAAGCCCAAGACCAAGACCAAGACCAAGCCCAAGACCAAGACCAAGCCCAAGACCAAGACCAAGCCCAAGCCCAAGACCAAGCCCAAGACCAAGCCCAAGACCAAGACCCACCTCTGCTGCAGATGAGTTTATCAGAAAACAGCAGTGTCCAGCACCTCGGATAATGTGTAATAAGTGGGTAACGTGCATAACCTAAAAGACAAAACAAGGTCTACGTTGTCGACACATCAAAGAGCATTTGACGGTTTTGTCGACATTCACAGCTGTGGAGATTTTTCAGACTCACTGATCTTCATTTCTTAAAGTAATGATAGACTTGTGTAGTAATTATAGTGGCATTAATAGGGCTTAAAAAAATAAAAAATAAATGTTCTGGCTTGTTTAACACTTTTTTCTATATCTTTCAAATGTTCAACATTCGACAGTATGTTCTTTCAAAGTCTGGATGTCTTCAGTATTAATCAACAATGTTGAAAATAATAAAAAATATCATAATATATAAATAAGAACACAAAAATCCCATTAAAGCCCAGGACACTCTTTTTAAACCTTACATACTCTTCATTTTCTATCTTTTTATAGAAATGTTTTTTGGTTTATTTTGTGTCACTGTAGGAAAAGTCGTCACATCACACGTTAAATATAAATGACTTACGCTACTTTAACTGCTTTCAAATGACAGAATGGATCAGATTTGACCTAAACAGTATGCGAGGGTTACACAAAAACGGCACATTCAAACCAGAACTGAAAATCCATGTATCATTTTTCTTGTTTTTTCCTTTTATTTGCAGGTTAATATTCATTGCTGATACGTGGCATGAAGCTGCAGGTCTAAGTGAGTTTGTGTGGATTAACCCGTATAAAGTTTACTCACCAAAGGACCGAAGGCGATGATCTTGAGGATACACTCCAGAGAGAAGAGAGTGGTGAAGACAATGTTGAGGTTCTTCAACATCGCTTCGTAGAAGTCTGGAGCTCCATGGAACTGAACGACAAGAGGACACGATGCCTCCGTTTATCTTGGACATGAATGTTACGCTGGAAATGGTTTTAGTTTAAAAGTTCACCAGAGCTGTATTTCTCTTACCTTCATCATGAGCACGACGGTGTTGAGGGCGATCATGATCATGATGGAGTACTCGAACGGAGCCGAAACCACAAACTTCCACATCCTGTACTGGAAGGACTGTGTGTTCTCTGGCATGTAGCGCGTCAGAGGCTTGGCATTAATGGCAAAGTCAATACAAGCCCTCTGCAAGAAACAAGCCAGACGTGTGCTTCACTCTGCGTCCGTCAACCATTCAAACCATTAACAATACATAGTTTGACATGGACCACTCAGATTGTATGGAAGAATAATTTAGCCTATTCTATTGCTATGTGAAGGAAAAGCAAAGAGTTCACTGTCTCTAAAGTCTAAAACCTTGGATGTTCTGCGTACCACTGAGGTCTTCTTCATCAGTCAGGAGGAAGTGTTTTCATATATTTTGATCCACTACCTGGAACATAACCGACTCCCAGGAAGGACGGGGTTTGCAGGGGAACTTACCACAAAGATTTACCGCAGTAAGACGAAAACGACAAGTTGAATCTGAAATGACCTCAAGCCTCCTGTGTGACACAGCTTCTGTTTGATAATGTGTCTGGAGTCAAACTGCAGAGGGTTCACCTCCGCCAAACCCCAACCAGGTTTGTGTGTGTGCATCGAGCAGAACCACCGCAGAGGAGTGAGCGAGGAACAAACACGAGGTTCATCAGCGGAACCAGAGCTGGTATCATTCTGTGTCAGTGACGCCTATCGACTTCAAAAAGAAGTGTAAAGATGTAATAATGTGCCATGATGGCATTTGTCATCTTGCTGCCTCATGAGACTATGGCTGTAAATGAGCATTTCTTCTGTATTCTGGAATATTTACATCTTTACACATTTTCATCAATAAGCAGTGTCCGCATTAAATAAACAAAGTAGAGCAAAAATAATGTATGCTTTACAAACACTCAAACTAGACCAGATGCCAGCATAGGTTATTTACTGCCAACTATCGAAACAATGACACAAAAGAGTTGATGATAATGTTTCTACGTGCACCCAGCGCCCGCCGTACGTACGAGGAAGCTGAAGCTTGCTGACGTGAATAAAACTTCAAGAGTTGCCTAACAAAGTCATATTACAGTGTTCTTGGTGTAAGCAGTTAAAAACAACTACTGTGAAGCATCTGCCAGGAAAAACTAAGCTTGATAGAAGTAAGTCACAAAGGTCCGACTGGGTCCGACTCCGCAGCTGTCATTCAGATGTGTCAGTCAAACCCAGCACTGCAGCCATTTGTCAGAGTATTTGTTATAATAACTTAATAACAGAGCAAATATTTAAAGATGAACCAAATCGCTTATTAGAGGGGCCAAATAAAATGTTTGAGAATCTGTGTAAAATGGCTAAACGCGGGGAAAGCCTGCTGCACATGGTTGTCAGTGTATGTTAAGAGCTGTTATTCTTCAGTTTTACCTCGTTCTTCTCCAAACTGCACTCAGACAAGGCTTTGTCTCCCTGCTCCTGGAAGGTGATAATGATAAGGGCAACGAAGATGTTGACAAAGAAAAAAGGAAAGACGACAAAGTACACCACATAGAAGATGGACATCTCTATCCGGTATCCTGGGTTGGGCCCCTGGTCTTCAAAGGTGGCGTCCACAGAGTGCTTCAAGACCCTGCGAACAGAACAGAGGGCAGCACGGCGAGAGTTAGAGCGAGAACACGTGCCATCTGTAACGCTGTTATCGTGTTCATACTGAAATCCTTCAATGACGATGCAGAACATACGTGAACTTGTGAAAGAAGATAACTGGGCAAGATACATGCCTAAAAGAACAAATTGGTGATTAAAAGTCCTTTATGAATGTGTAACAGGCATGAGATTAAGACTCAGCTTGAGAGATATGAGAGCATATTTAATGTTGTGTCATTTGCCTCAGACATCAGGTTTCAGCAGAATGTCACTGAACCGGATTCTGATAAGACGTAATTAATTCCAATAAGTCATCAATCACAGGATCAGTCTGAACAGAGATGTCATGCATTCAAAGTTTTATGATTTTCAGCATTGCACATTAATATGCATTAATTCCATACATGTTCTTTCACGGACATGTGAATTGTGAAAGAACATGTATGGAATTATGTAGTTAACAAAAAAGTGTTAAATAACCCAGGAGATGTTTCACGTAGTGCAAAGTCGATGTAACATTGACGACAGCGTTGCATCGTCACATCAGAATCACAGTGGTTTTTAATTCACAGGTGTGTCTTGTGCAGAGGAAGCGTGGTTACACGTGGGGTCAGAAAGCAAACGTGTAATTCTGCATATATCTATACCTACGCTGTAACACTGCTCGTCACATTTTGACCCAACCCGCCAGAACCCAAGATATTTAACCCCTGGCAGGATCTATAGGTCATGGGTCACTGCTGGCCGATTTGCAGCCAAAGGGCCTGATTGGACTTGTGCGCAGCAGAACGACCCCAGATGAATATTAATGCTGTTCCATGTCCTCTGAGCGCCGAAAGGTTTACAAATGCCAACCTCTTCACAAGGCTTCGGACAGAAATAAAAAGGAAAATCAAGAGCTGCAAACACCAGAGAAGCTTCAGATATTCCACGAGCCTGTGGTCTCTGCTGAAAGAACCTTCCCTCCAATCAATTCAATTTTCAATTCAACTCCATTCTATTTGTACAGATCATAATGATCGATCCAATCATAATCACCGATCATCTCCAGGTGCTTCACAATTTGAAGCTGAGACTCGTGACTATACAGACAGACGATGTGTTAGACACTCAGTCAGTGTCAGGAGTTATTTGACCATTTTGGCTACATCTAACCAATATTTTTTTTTGTTTCATCTTTGAACTCCATCCGTCACACTGAACCATTCCTACCTCGGGACCTCACACGTTTTTGAAAATCCTCCCCTACGTCTGTGTGTCCCTTTGTTGCAGCCTTATTTGCACAGGGTTGGTGCTACCTGGGGATATCAGGTAATTTGCAAAAATTGCAGAGGTCATGTGGGATGTGAATCCCTGCATTGTTTGTTAATTTTAAATGATAAATTTCACTGTAAAATATTTAAGGAAGTGCTAAAATGTCATTGTTTTGTTCGGTATAGTTAGTTTGTCTTCGTTCCTTGCTCCATATCCTGCTTCCTGTCCTCGTGGTGTCCCCCAGTGTGTTTGCATATTTTGGATCGTTGCTGAGTTTTGGACACCTTTGTGATAATTCCCAACATGTGGGATTTGGTCATATCTGACTGATTACTATGACACACAAAACTCAAACACACCCAACCCTATAATTTAAAAGGTAAAAGGTAATGCGGAGCAATACATGAGTGGTAATTTTCTTACAATACAAACTACACAAATAAATGGACTGGTACATTCATAAATCCCCTGAGTATAGTTTGTATTTTCTCTCCCAGTGCAAATCAACATCTCTGCAAATCATTTTCTCCCCTCGTCATTCAGAGAAACACACCGATCTGTCAGAAGAGTAAAGCTTCTCGCATGTGATCAGACTGATCAGAGGCCCGCAAACAATATTAGTCCGGTGCAAAACAGGCTTAAATTGAATGTTATAAAATCAGATCTGATATCAATACTTTTTGTGACATGCAAGTATTGGGCCTGTTGAAACAGAAGAAAAAAAATAGCTCCTGCACGCCGCTCTGCATGTCAACTATCTCATCTATCTCCGCATCTTTTGATATTTTGCATCTTTAACTTTTTCTTGCTTGCTCTTTCCTGCAGGAAAATGTCTCCACGTGGCCTTGCAAGGCTGTCACAATATCACTGGATCTCTACCAGGGCGCGCAAAAGAAGGGTGGACATACTTGCACTGCACATTTTGAAGTGAGGTTTATTAAGTAGCGAGTCTGATGTGAACTTACGTTGGCCAGCCCTCTCCAGTGGACACAGTGAAGAGTGTCAGGAAGGCCCACAGCACGTTGTCGTAATGAAACTCATACTTCTTCCACTCTCTGGGCATGGCGGCCACTTCGTCTTTGTCGTAGTCTAGAAACTGTCCTCTGGAAAACATCAGTGCAATAAAGAGACTATTCTTTAGGTAAAGTTCACTGGGGATTGAGACTAAATGGTGCGAGGGTTTATAAATTCGAGTGTGTGAGATAAATAAAGGAGTGGGGGGTTTAGACCAACTTGCAGTCCTTCTCCAGGCCCTTGGACTCATCTGTGCAGTAGAAGAATTTGCCCTTGAAAAGCTGCACGGCAATGACGGCAAAGATGAACATAAACAGGATGTAGACGATGAGGATGTTCAGCACGTTCTTCAGGGAGTTGACCACGCAGTCGAACACAGCCTGAAAAACACACACACACACACACACGAGATTAAAACATCACGTCTTATACCGTGTCTGTCGAGGGAATTACTGTAAAAGAGTAGGCGGCCTACGTGTTAGCAGTTCATTCAAGAGGGGCGCACGTAATCATCAATCCTGGTGTGTAAGATTATTTGTGAACCATGGAAAGGTTAAAAGCCCGTGATAGAAAAAGCAGTGTAATACTTTAAAGGCACTGATACCTTTTGTTCAGTAAGAATCGACTCTGTCAGGGGGGAAATAAGTCCTAACAGCTGCCACAATCACATAAAGGATGCAATTTGAAAACTTTAAGGACTTTCCAGACATTAAAAGAAAAGAAAATACTTTGTGTCTTTGGTAACTTTTGCTACCAAATAACTCACTGACATTGGCTGATGCTACACAGCGGATCAGCTGCAGCTTCAGCCCCTGAAATCATCTGAAACGGAGTTATTTTACATTTTTTTGTGTGGTTAGAATACTATGTCGTGGATGTGTTTTCTATCACAACATGCGCAGGAGTTTAACTCATGGTGTTCACTGCACTGGACAAGGACAAGGTGACATTAAATTTATAGCAACGACAAAATCAAGAGAAAAAAGTAAAGCAATGTGCAATAATTAGCAAAGTTACCTGAAAAAAAAGAAACATGAGAAGCAAAAGGTACAAAATAGTGAGGCAAATCAATAATAAGAAAAAAAATCCGAATATGGACAAAACAGTCCAAAAAATGTGAACAAAATCGGAATAAAAATAAACATAGCAGTCAAAAAATGAAAAAAGTTGCAAAGAAAAGGGACAAAAAAGAAGAAAAATTAACAAAATAATCAAGTAAATGAACCACACTGGGACCAGGCTGAACGTTAAAAGCTGCCGCCGCTCACACTAAACATCGCTCACCATGACTCGACAGTCATTTAACGACAGGAAAGAGAAGAGGAGCAGAACCTTGAGTTTGGGCAGACGTTTGATGGTCTTGAGAGGACGCAGGACTCGCAGGACCCGCAGAGACTTGATGGTGCTGATGTCTTTGCCTTTGGTCCCCCTGTCGGACGCAAACACAGTCAGACAGTGTGGAGCACAAACTAGACTCTAACGTGGTGTTTTCACACTTGTTAATCAGGTTAATGAGGCAACACGATGGTCTCTCTGAACATCAATTAAACATATGCAGGAGAATAACGGGCTATAAACACGAGTACATACGGGAACCTGCTTCACGCGTGATGCTAGTGTTGAAGTCAGTCATCGTGTTGGAAGATAATATGAGAAAAATCAGCTTGTATCCACCAGGCACTGATCCAGGACTAGTGGGTGTGTCCAAAGTTTGACATGTTGCTAAAACATTATTATTTCCCAAATTTAGGGCCAAAACAAGACATGGAGCCTTTTTTATTTGGTTAATTTTATCTTCATTTTTCTTCATTTTGTGGATGATTTATTGACAGTACTGTTGACCAATTTGTTCTGTTTATGATTTTGTTCATTTTTGTTCAAACGTTATTAAAAATGCCGTTGTTTTTTTGGTTCTGGTGAGATGACATACCTGTTTTGGGCTGTGATAGTTTGGTTAACACTCCTATATGCGATAACGAGGTGTGTTTATGTAGAGTTTATCGTATTCATGTGTCAGTTGTGATGGATTTGCTAACGCTTTAGATTAGGGTACACTATTATTTGTGTATTAGCATATCCGTTTGTAGTGTGTTGGCCCTTTATGAGGGTAAGGGTTGGGTAAGTGAACTTCACTTTAGAATACAGAACACATCATAATTACTTGTAGCAAATGAAAGTCAATATCCACCCATCCAGTTTCTACCCCTTAATCCGTGCAAGGGTCAGGGGTCGGGTGGGGTGCCTAGAGCCGACCCCAGCTGACTCAGGGCGGAGGTCGGGTTCGTCCTGGACGAGTCACCAGTTCATCGCAGCTGACACACAGAGACAGAACCATTCACACTCACATTCATCCCTGTGGACAATTTACAGTCACCAATTCACCTAAACCCTAGTGGGAGGAAGCGGGAGAACCCGGAGAACCCGGAGAACCCGGAGAACCCACGCAGACGTGTGCAGAACATACACAGAAAGGCCCCGACGGTGTTGGGATCGAATCCAGGAACCTTCCATCTGTAAGGCATGAACTGTCACCCTGAAAATCACTCATTAATGTCTAATAATCAACGTGTCTAAAGTGTGTGCTGCCTCCAGTTCCGGGCTTTATGCTAAGCTAGGCTAACGTCAGACTCCAGCTGTGAAAACCAACAGACTGAAGGCTTTTTCTCACTCCTGGACAGAAAGGATGTAAAACGGTGCATGTTTCTTACGACACCAGACTAATTCTGCCACGTCGGTACCGTAATGTGACTTTGCATCACCAATGAAAAGTGGTCAAAAGGTCTGAAATATTTTCATCTACTTATCCGTAGAGAGCTTCATCCAACCATCTTCCGTTCCTGTCTCTTCTGTGTTATTGGACCAAGGCACAGGGGAAAAAATGTATTACATAAATGTTTTAACCTATTTATCCGATCCAGACCCGTTGGATCTGCTGGACATTTTTCTCTTCCATGAAAGGAAGTTTAACCCCCCCCCCCCGTGAAAACAGAGGGGGGAGAATATCATCCCTAAAGAATGTTTTTGAGACAGGACCAGGAAGGTAAGCCCACATCTCCTTAAATCATACACACTGAGCATTTAATTCACTTTAAGCCATTATATTTTGTGATTAAAATTGAAGTGCAATATGCGGCGTATGTTCAGCAGTGTAGCGACTTAGCTGGTGCAAGATGAAATGATCTACGAAAGGCATAAAAGTTATAAACAAAACACCCGTTTGCAATATTTTAAACAATACCAGTGTATTATTTTTGCTTTCTAAAGTTTTAGAGCGGAGGTCAAGATGAGGTCTGGAAGTCAGAGCTGCTGTTTGACCTCTCGTGTGTCGTCACCACAAAATTCACTGGTTTTGCCTAAATTAGTGCAAAAAGGTGTCTCGTGTTTAACGTTATGCCTTTTGGAGATGATTTCATCTTCCACGTGGGGTGCCTTTCACATGACACTGTACACTGCATCCTACGCTGAAATTTCTTCTTGTAAAGGCTAATTATCCTTCTCTGGCATCATGTGTGGGAGCGAAGGGAAAGTTGAAGTTTTTGGCAGGTTGTTCCATCATGTAACCACCGAACCGTGCGAATCGCGTCGTCCTGGTTTCCACAGACCAGTCCGTCTGAAATCCCCATCTCAACATGCAGTCAAATGAAAAAAATCACCATATTTCAGTGTAGGTGAGAGAAGACACGGGTCCAAGCGGAACCATTCTACAGGTGTGTGTAAAGAGAAACAACACTGGAGTAAAAGTATTGACTCAAGTAGAAATACTCATAAATATAGCTACTTGAGTAAGAGTAAAAAGGAATCTGAAGAAAAAAAAACTTTCTCAAGTAGTGAGTAACTTCATAACATGGTTATTATACCTTCAAATAGGTATTTTGGTCATTTTTGTAAAATTTCATGATTATGTTGATCATCTTGGGAGGTTTTATTAATATTTGTTGCTTCATTTTTACTAATTTTGTTGCTTAGATTATTTTCTGATAATTTTCAATAACGTTTTTGATTAGACGTGATACATTTTGCTCATATTGTTGCTTAGTTTATTAACTTTTTGTTCAGTTTCTTGATTATTCATTTCATTTTTGTTAATTGCCTTGATTATCTTCCTTTTTGCTTATTTCGCTCATTTGTACTTATGTTAATTCTCCAGTTTATTTGTTTTGTTCTGTTTTGTTTTTTCTTGGTTATACAGTATTTGTTAATTTTTTGGCACATTTTATTAATTTTGTTGCATTTTTGTGATTATTTTTGTACATTTCTGCTAATTTTGTTGCTTGCTTTATTTATTTATTCTGACAATTCCCTTGATTATTTTGTTCATTTTTTAAAATTAAATTGATCATTTTCATTGGATTGGAGCAAATTGTAACTGAGTAGAGCTACTTTTCTTCGTCGCACACATGCAACTGAGCAAAAGTGAAAAGTATTTTGCAAAACAACTACTTTCAGAAGTCCATTTTATGGGAAAAACTACTCAAGTTCATGCAAAGGAGTAAATGTACTTGAGTACGAACCATGTCTGCAACTCTACGAGTTCGTGTCACTGAATAAAGTCAGCGTTTTGTTTAACGTTTCACGTCGACCTTCGACTACTTTCCTCGTGAAAATGAAGCAGGTAATAAGGTCAGACGAGAGAATATGAAAGAATAAAGATGGTTTAAAACATCCAGGACGTAGATGAGAAGATATATGACATATATAATGAAGAAACTCCTGACGCCAGAGAATGGATCAGCCAAAAATCCTTCAAAAAGCTCTATGATATTTAAAGCACTGTGGCCTGTTGCTGTGGATTTTCTGCAGCTGAATAAGCACAAAAGAGGCTTTATAACGATGATAAGAAACACATTTGAGAGGACAAAATTAAACCATGTTTTTCAGACTGTGTCTTGTTATGGTACAGACAAAATATATTATTACAGTAGCATTAGGGATTATAAGCACATTTTAAAACACTGGTTTAATAAGCAGTAATTGCTGAAATGTAACATCCTTCAAAGCTTTGTTCCAAGTCATTTCACTATAATTCAAGAAGACTTGAATTATTAACTTTGCTGGTATTAATGAGTTTAGAGGAAAAACCATGGCTTTCATTAAAGTAACAGAATATTTAATCTCACATATATACGGCATGTCTATATAACTTCATTTCCCAAATAGACTATAGAACATTTTATAACATCAATTTGCTGATTATTCTGTTCATTTTGAAATTTTACTTTGCATGTTTTGTTTATTATTTCATTATATTTTGTAAATTTTCTGGGTTATTTTGTTCATTTCTGTTCATTTCCTTGAATATTTCTGTTCATATTCTTTATTAGTTTTATTTTGTTCATTTTTGTGAATTATTTTGACTCAATTTAACTTCATCCTTGTAGCTGTAATATAATTAAATATAGATGGTACATGTATAAATAAAATTTGAGATATTGTGGCTGTTGAGAATAATGTTTTTCTAATTTTGGGGCCTAATGAGCCGTCACATTCCTCTCGTGGGTTTTGTTCACAGAGATGAATCAGTAGAATGTGTTATTTGATGAATTTCATAGGTGTTAAACACCGTCTTTCAGCACATGTAAAAAGGATTCACTTTCCCCGGGTATTTTCACATTTTATTCCATTTCTATATTGACATACGATAATCTTTTTTTTTTTTTTAAACAAGAATTTAAAAAAATAAGTCTTTACTGTCCAAGTGAAAACAGATTTCTATGAAGTCATGTCAACTGATGACAAATATATCATGGAAAGGAAGTAATTGCATATGTATTCACCCCCTTTTCAGTCAGTATTCTGTGGATTCTGTGAATCCTTTAATCGCAATTTCAGCATTCAGTAAAACTTTGTGTATTAATTTTACCCCCCGGTGTTCAAACGTAGCATCTAGTCCCATGGACAAAAAGTTCACCTTTGGCCTCATCAGACCCACAAACCGTTTTCCGGTTGACTTTGAGAGCCCTCCTCGTCTTCTGGTGAACTCTAGTGGAGACTGAAGATGTTTTTTCTTTTCTCTTTGAAACTCGCCCAAGTTGAGAACTTTCTATTGCTGATATTCCTTTAATTGATATTTGTTCCTGAGTGCTAATTTGTTCAGTACATTTTGAAGAACAAGAATACACTCCCCGTTGCTGCAGTTATAGAAGCTCAACTAAAGGTATAAGAAAAGTTCTCGATACAGCAGGCGTCAGCCAAGATTTTCATCAATCAAAGCTTTATGGTACAATGTCAAAGAGGAAAAAAAAACTCGTTGAATGTGCAGTCGAGTTCACCAGTACATGTTGATTCCAACTGTCAACAAGAAGAAGGTTCTTGGGTCTGATAGAACATATCTTTAGGGAGATATTAGGGAATAACCTGATGAGAACTATAACCAGGGAGCAGAATTATTTTCCAGGAAGACACACCGGCAGAGCCGCATGCTGGTTCCGGTTCCTGAACCCGATTTTGGACCAGTCTGTGTGTTCACACTGGAAAAAAGAATTGGTTCAGAATCTGAAATGTTGGTTCCCAGGTAGAACCAAAAAAGTTCTTCCGTGCGAAAAGTGACATCAGTGTGAGAGTCATCCTGATTTTTTATTTCATTTCCTTTAGTTAAACAGGCAACTTTTGTTATATTATTGTGTTTGTTTTGACCAAACAGCTCTAATATGACACAGAGTCCAATGCTTTGGATGGTGACACCAGTCAGGCGTCCCCATATTTTTGTCCACGTTGCACTGCAGATAAAAATAAGCATGATTGACTGTATGTGCCTGCTGGATGGGGAAAAGGGGAAGAATACATATACAATCACTTATTTTTCATTCTAATTTTTAAACTCATCGACTTTCATTGAAATTCTTGTAAAAAAAAAAACTAATTATTGCCGATATTTATATTCATTCACTCATTTTCTACCCCTTAATCCTTGCAGGGCGCCGTCCCAGCCGACTCAGAGCAAAGTCGGGGTACACCCTGAAAATGTGAAACCATCCACAGGGGGTGGACACATTTAATACGTAGTGTATTGAACTTTGTAGCCATATTAATGACACACAGTCCACAGAAAATATGAGATACTGCGGAGAAGGGTTTTCTCTAGTCATCATACCATTAAAACAAGCTTACGTGGTTCTGGTTTTTATAAGTGTCTCGCATGCAGCAGATGAGACACCCCATCGTTAGTGACCTACCTTAACCATGTTACGTACGTATGCACATCATAGTTCCCTAAGAGGAAACGATCCAACCCTGAGACCCTTCTAGTCCATGCAGCTCTGTCCATGCTCTGATGCACATGAGCCTCAGCATGCGTTCACACATGTAAGGCCAAATCTTTTAAAAACACACACCCACATAGTAACAATGAGGGCTAAGGGAAAACTACACAGTCCTTCTGATAGCTTTCAAAGAATCCACCTCAAACCTGCAGGTCTGTACTGAGCAGGCAGCCGTCGAAGTGGATTTGGATTCTGTACGGGGGCCGAGATGTGACAAAAATGTGCGGGTTCAAATGTTAATGAGGACGTCTGGCTCAGAAAGGCCGAGGTCACAATCATTTTCCTGGAAGGAGAACACAGAGGTGGGACCTGAAAACCTCGTCTCTATTTTTATCTCTGCGTCTTCATTCAACAGTATTGATTAACGATGACTCAAAGACTGTTGCAATAACAAACAGCTGATATGTTCAGATTTGTTCAAGTCTTTCTTAACACGACGTTAACAGAGCCACGTGTATGTTCAAAGGGTGAGCAGTGGCTGTAAGGTTCCCCCAGAGAACGTTATAATGGAAACGAGTGGTAAATAAAGACAAAACACACTGTTTAAAATTTACCCCGATTCTGTTTGGAGTTTGATTAACATATAAATAGAATGACAACAATTCCCAGACCAATTCATTCTTTTCATTCTCCAAGTGTTGGTTGTTCACCTTATTAGACTTGGAAATGTCCATGCCTGACATTAGAGATTAACCTCTTTATTTTATTTCTTTAGGTCAGGTACGGCGGCGTGAGCCGAGAGTCTGGCGCTTGGATGCATCCGCACAAAGTCTCATCTCCCGGGGGAAGATTTCGTGGAGATATTAAGCAGCTTTGCAGCAAAATGTTTCATATGTTAATAGATAAAAAGCTATTTCTTTTGATCCCTGGTGCTGTGGAAGATTCTAGGTTCTGAACCACTTTAATTTCAGATGAAATGCTTATAAGTATTTAAAATTAAGGACACGACCTGTTAGTGGCAAAGGGGAAAATGTGTTCTAATTTACACAAGACATAATTTAATTTAAATATATATACAAACATATTTGTCGTTGGATAAGCCCCTTCGGATGTATCATCTTGTTTTTGAGGGGGTCCAAAACAAATGATTTAATTAAAAGCCCAGTTTGTGCATATGTGAAAGGAGACATAAGGTACCAGTTTTTTTCAAGCTCATAAAGTCTTACCTGCTGCCAGAAAATGTTTAAAGTGTCAGCTTAAAATACAGCACGATTCATTGTACCAGGGCCTCATTTATCAACGGTGCATATGCACAGATGTGCGTACAATCATTCCCATGCAAAGTGTGAGATTTTTCTACTTGTGCTTATGAAAGTGTCCAAATATAAGCACATCTCTGACGATGCTTACGCACAGAACAGGAAAACTGGAAATACGCATTTTGGGTCATAGCGTGCAATCCTAACATATTAATTATTACTCAGTTAGTGACTACGTGTAGTTAGATAAGTCTGTCCATCAGCCGACCGTATTAAGGGAAAGGCATCAATTTTGCTACATACTGTAGTGGCAAAAATGAAATCACAACAATAGTTACAGTTATACACGGCCTGCCCAAAAAAAAGGTCACCACCTGGATTTAACTAAGCAAATCGGTACGAGCCTCCCATTGGATAATTTCTGCATGGGTGATTATGTTTCAGCT
>JAQQAE010002322.1:0-22632 GCA_029823295.1 Pseudamia nigra
AAATAAAGGGCTTGTGTGTGAACCGCCGGTTTCCTCGCCGTTTTTACTCCACATGGCCGCCCAGCGCCACAATATCTAAATGTAAGGAGGCTTAATTCATGTAATTAGTTACACCTGTAGTTGTGATGACATGTTGTCAAACTGTCTGTAGCACAAAAGAGTTATCGTATGGCAGCCAATGGTGTGTTGGTCTGAAACCAGTATTTACCACATGAGCAGACAAAGGGTGTCACACTTATTTACTCCTGCATCACGGTTCTACTAACCATTATGTGCTTAACCGGCTCTTGTGGGTGGAGTTAAACAGCTTATGTGATTACACGCCGCCATCTAGACTGATAAATATCACCTTGAGTTCCTTAGAAGCTGAAACAAAATGTGACTCACCCCAATTTTCCTGAATACATCTTCCTTTTTAAATACATATCTATGTTTCATATACCGCATGTCTGGATGGAATACATACCGCAATATAATAGAAATACTTTTTACCAAGGAGATTATGTTTTTGTCTGTGTTAGGTGACCTACTACAGCTGTAGCCACAGCTGCCCTGGAGCAAACTGATGGAAATGTGGCTGCGGTTCCACGCCAGCAGCCGCTCCAACCACCACCAAACATCCATTCACATTCATACAAGTGTCTGACCCCAAGGGCTAAATTCAACACTTTTCCTTGTGACGCCACAAATAACACCCAGAAAAAAGGACAACGCAACAATAGATTCTATCAAAGCACAAAGTCTGATCCAGATATGAACAATATTCCAGACATAGTGATCCAGAATGATGATACTTACAGGGGGTCGAGGGAAAAATAGCTAATGTAAGGTAGTAAATAAAGCTATAGACATGAAACTGACACCAGATTGTAGTGAAAGTCTGCTGCTTCAGGAATGTGCCCACGGATTTGACGTGTCAACACTTACAGAGCGAGATCCAGAAGAAAACCACCATTATGGAAATTTTTTTTGTGAATAAATATTGAACTAATAATAAAATAACATTAAAAGAGATCATGTGTATAAGTTTATAATTAGTCTTCATTGTCTCAGTACTTTCTACTTTACTGTTGTGAAGCTTCATTTTTAGTTATTTAAAAAGTACTTTGGTAAAAGATTCATTCTATTCCACTAACACTGAACTCCATGTAAACCTAGATTAGAATTAAATCTAATTAAACCTTTGCTTTTTTTGAACTATCTAAAGTCAGGACATAACCTCTGCTGTTAAAAGTAATTAATTGTTTATACAAAACAAACAGCTAGATAATAAGAGCAGGTAATAATAAGGCAATAGTCCAGATAATGTTTACTTCATAATTTTATTATTGCTAAATTTAAATGCGATAGAAAGTGAAACTATTCTGTGAAGTCGCCACAGTATGAAATTCCAGTCAAAACAAAACATTAAAACAAATTCCACACATTTGTACTCAGTTTAACAACTCATAAGTACCATTTGTACATTTCATTGAAAAGACATCAACATGTAATACAGTTCTAAATCTGGCTGATTGTTCAAACTGTATACAAAACCCTAAACAATCTACAAATGTTAAATACAAACACTTTGCAAAAATCATTTAGATATGAACAACTCTATTACAGTGTCTCTGAACAATTTTAAGGCATTGTATTAAAATTACAGGACATATTTAGTGACTCTTCGACGGGAGGATGCATAGACATTGTGCAGCTTTTACAAATAAAGATATTTTGGCTATTTTTAAAAGTGAAAAAACACTTTGATTATGATAATCTGACACAGCTCAGCAATTATTTGTGAACATAAATCATAGATTCCAAAGACAAACCTGTATGAGGGAACTTTCAGACATAAAGACTATATGATAGCAGTAAACTACCTAAATCTTTACTTTGATGCGTCTCTATCACATTTTCACAATTAATATCAGGTTTGAAAGTGAGTTTAAGTACATGTTCGGGGCAGTTTGACAGGCTTTTAATGTCTTGTGAAACACATGGAGATTTCAACATACTTTGAAGCTTTTAACAAGATTTTTTTTGAGATTTTAATCTCTCAGATACAGTTAGAGATACATGTACGTACAGTTTCTTTTTCAAACATGTGAGGGATCATGAATTAATTTCCACATTTCCCATTAGTGTTTATAGCATACAGATTAAAATCAGTAAATTCAGTCCAGTGTAGACACGTTCACGTCACGGTGGTGCAGCGGGTGGCACTGGTGGCTCACAGCTAGAAGGTCCTGGGTTCGATCCCAACACTGGGCAACGGGGTCCCTCTGTGGGGTCTGTGGGTTCTCCCTGTGGGTTCCCCCTCCCACAACCAAAAACATGCACTAGGTCAGTTGTGGCCGAGGTCGTCATTGTACGTGAGAAATGTTTAAATAAATAAAAAGTCCAGCAGGTACAACATTAAGTGATGGGAATATTTTGGATTATTCAGTCAGAGTCAGACTCAACCCTGAAATACTTTAATGTATGTGTACCAAAAGTGCAATATGTATTCCTTAACTTTCACTTTATACTGTCTTTACTTCTCACAGCAGGGTTTGTTATATTGTAGTGACTTTGTTTGGTACCATGTGTTTCATGTATGACATGGAATCCTTCCAAATGTACCGTGCTCTACATCTGTACAACGTAGACTGAAGGAAATTGCCCTGAAATGCTGAGTTTCCTTCTATTCAGTCCCGTGTGGAAAGTCATTCCCCTATTAACCACAACAGTCATTGACGCCGCAGGCCGTTGAACCCATTCGTCACGTTCTACAGCGCGTAGGATAAAACTACCAAACGGCTAAGTGACACTTTCTCTGCTGTTGCTACATTTCCCCACCGTCACCCTGGTCCTGAAGGACCATTCTAACAGGAGCTAGTCTGGAGGTTGCTCTCAGTGAGGATGGAGGTGATGGCAGTGGGATCGTACAGGACGTCATCGTCATCTGAACTGAGGGCAGACGAATCCAAAGTGGGCCGCATCGTCTGGGTTTTCCTCCTGTAACACATAACCATTATTATTGTAGGACATTACTCACTAGTCTCATTGTGGACACGTACGCGAGTCAACTTTAGTCTTTCATTTTTGCTCTTCAACCTCGTCAACTCTACAGTGTCGCTCTGAAAAGCTGTAGTGCTCCCTCTGCAGGTAACACAAGGGACCAGCATGCATTTCACTGCTACTAGTGAGCATTTCGAGTATTTAATTTCCCGTGTGGTACATGACTAATGCACCGTTTCAGTTTAATGAAATACCTTTTCACATGTGGGTGATCAGTAAAATGTTTTACACACATAACACTGAAATTCTGCACCTTAGGGACACTGTGAATCTCTACCAGGTGTCTGTAATTGTGTGCAACAGTCAAGGAATCTGAGTTCAACCGCTACTAGTGTCATTTACATAGTTCATTCATTCCATGACATAATGGGAGGGGGGGGGGCTTCTTTATTACTCACTAATTCACAAACTGCTGTGATAATCGCACTGTCAGGAAGCGAGGAAGTGGCTTGCATAATTATTACCTGAAATTTGCACTGTGAGTAACAAAGTAGAGGAAAATAGAATTAGAGAAGAAAAAGGAATGCTAACTTGAGCTCAGCTTCCAGCGCTGTGACTCTGGTCTGCAGAGCCTCTTTGAGCTCCATCTGCTCCTCCATGTCTCGCTGAGCTTTCCTCCTCAGTCCGTCCATCCTTTCCAGCTCTGTCTCACTTTCATCCACCTGCCTCTTCAGAGCCTTCACTTTCAGAGCAAGCTGCAATCACAGAACACCAACGGTGACCGAATACGCATTTACACACACAAAGCACATACTGACTGATGTCGAAATGTTGAAATAAAGTGTGTACCTGGTCTTTATGTTCAGAGTGATGATGCCTCTCCTCATCCAGTGTCATGTTGAGTTCTTTTAGCTTTCTCTCAAGACGACGTTGGGATGCCAACATGGAGTTCTTCTCTCTTTCAATGGAGAGAAAATGGATTATAAACTATATCAAGCTAAATCAGACACACTATTATTAGCTTTGCCTTGTAATGTGGGAATCAGAATCAGGATATTACACACCATCTATACATTATATATCTTTGATTTACATGCTAAGGTGAAGGTGCAGCGGTTTATTTTTGTAGGCTGATTTTTCAAAGCACTTACTACATAAAAATGGAGTTTTCGTTTAACTGATGAAAATATACCCATGTGCAGCGGAATGTGACACAATGAATTATGCATCGGAAACAATTGCATCCGAGTCAGAGCTAAACAGCTGGTACAGTCATGCTAAAACTCAACAGCTACGTCCAAGACGATCTCTGCACCTCCCATCTACATCATACACCACCGTTACGATTCTAGTTTCAGTGGGCATGGTTTTCAGTGGAGGGAAGTACTGACACACATTTCGGAGGATGGGGGTGTGGTTTGTGAACTCTCATCAGTGTAATGAGGTGCAGCTGTGGAAAACGAGGTTGATTTAAGCAGCTGCGACAGACACAGGAGAACTTCAGAAATCAGAAGACGCACGAAGAGAGTTTGAGACGCCAGCAGCTCGACAGAGACAGTAGAGTGGACCAGACCTGAGCCATTGGAAGAAGCATCCGACTTTTAAACAGCACGCTGACACGGTTTGTATATATTCACCTTAAAAAACTATGTATTACATCACCTAGTCTAGTGTCTCTCACGCAAGGTTGACCGAGTCGTCGGAAGTACGAGTGCGGACTGTCGGAGACGGAGGCCGTGGCTGGGCTCGTCAGATCCGGATCCAGGCATGTGGCAGTTTTAGAAATACGCACCCTCATCCTCCGTAGGACAGGGCCAAATACACCACCCAGGGCTATTTTAGAACATAACTCAAGTCCTGACCTCACACGTAGGGTCTGGTGAGGATTTAGTTGCGGGGGGTTTATCTTGGTAGCTTAGAGAACGGGCTTAGCTAAGCTAACCGGGCCCCATGGTAACGCATGGGTTGCTCGTTCGGGAGATAAAAGCGCAACAACTACTCAACAGTTGAAAAATCTTATTGAGGATGGTGACGTACCTCTCCTCGCTCCGGAGGCATTCTTCCAGCTCCTGGATCTTGCTCTCCATCTGAAAGACTCCTGCTGTGGAGCGCGACTGGCCCTCCATGTCAGCCAGGCGACTCCTCAGCTCCTTCAGCTGCCAGGACAGACGGGAACAAGCACAAAGCCATCACCATCTCATAGCACACCGACAGTCAGAACAGGTATTTTTTGGTTCCCCACAACGTATATATTGATATTAAATGTGTAACTGCGTATGTACGTGTCTCTCCATGGCGTTCTTGTCCAGCTCCAGGTCTTGTTTCGAAGATCTCTCCTGCATGAGCTCAGAGCGTAGCTGATCGATCTGATCTCTGCTCCGCGACACACGGTCTGTCAGCATCTCGGCGCTGCTTTTCTCCTCGTCCAGCTCCAGCTCCACCCGCTTCAGCTTATCCTGAAAAAGATTAAAACACGAGACAGAACAGATGACGCTAGGAATTGTCATTATGTCAACTACTGACAAATTATGTTGTAACGTATGGAAATCTATTTGCATTGGAAGAGATAAACACACAGTAATACACTCCCTGGCCACTTTATTAGGTACACTTGTTAACGTGACTATCTAGTCAGCCAGTTGGATGGCGGCAATTCAGTGCATTATGTCATGGAGACACAGTTAAGACGAGCTGCTCAAGTTTAAACCGAGTATGAGGAAGAAAGGTGATCTACACAACTTTGAACATGGGATAGCTGTTGTTGCCAGATGAGCTGGTGGTGGTACATTCCACACAGTGCTGATCTACCGGCATTTTCTCACACAACCATCGTCTATGGTTGTGTGAGAAGAATAGTCTGGAAGAGACAAAAAGAGCCGCAGGTCTCTGGGTGAAAATGCCTCGTTGTTGACAGAGGAGATTGGTCAGGTGATGCAAAGACAACAGTAACTCAAATAACCACTCATTAGAACAAGATAATGCAGGAGAGCAGCTCAGAATATGCAACATATCATGCGTCACAGAGGGTGTTGGAGTCTGGCCTCATGGCGTTCGGTGACTGCCCTGACACACCATGGTTCGGTGGGACGGAGATGACAAAAAGTTGAAAAATGATGACTGACATTACGCTGCAGCACTGAATGACATCCTTCATCCCCAGCACCATCACACTGCTCAGCACCACAGCTGATGGCAGACAGATTTGATCTTTCTTACCGATGAGCTCATCAATGGAGGGATAAAGTTCTTTTAGTTCACTTCATTTCAATGGTACACTCCTGTGAGCTCAGAGGACACACAGACTATCATTTCCATGAACTCGAGAAAATTGGTTAATAGAATGCTGGGAAAATGTGCATGTTAATAATTGGCGTAAGCAACCTGACAGCATGGATGCATCCCACCACGTATCCACTCTTCATGGCACATTTTGGGACCTTTAGTCCGAACTGTGCATTGTTTAAAAGACACAGACTACCTGAGTATTGCTGCTGGACTTTATGACCACAGTCAGTAGTGTAGCGCTGTGTCCGTGCAGGTATGTGGCATATACCCACTTATTAGTCAGTCAGCTCTATGCCCTCGTCTCCATCCACCCTGATACGATGGTATTATATACCCAGTCATACGAGGCTTATCAGGTTTATTTTTGCCTTTCCAAATAGGTTCTGTCCAGCGCGCAAAGCCTTTTAACGTACGACTAGAATGGTATTTTCTATATTGTCATTAAAGACACTTTGTAACAGGCAAAGTGAGGCCATCGCAGTGGAATTACCCGGGTCCTTCAGCCACAACGAGTCACTGTGGACACATGCAGTACATTTGTGAAGTTTGTGTGTGTGTGCAGTGCGAATGTAAGGGCCTCAGTGTTCTGAGATGAGTGGACTGAAAAGGAAACATTTCATCAGTGACAAAAATATACAGTATGAAGGAATGAAGTGCAGGTTGGCATCCTGAGAATTTCTTCCTAAAATGAAGCCATAATCGTAGGAAAATTAACAATTAATGAAGTCAGTACTGCAGTGTCAGCATGCGTTCTGCTGTGCAGCTAGCTTCTGTTCCTTCACCTGAGGGTTTCAACATCACAGTTTACAGGCCTGAAACTCGTGCCATGGAGGGTCGAGACCCTGCAGGTTTTCTATCCAGCCAATCACTAAAGCAGGTGATTTCTCTGATCAGCGATCTGGGGGAGGAGCTAATCAGTAAAATCTACTTGTCGGATCCTGGTTGGGGAGGGAAACCTGCGGGGTCTCCGCCCACAATACCTGGTTTACAGGTAACCCCAGACTCCACACCGGTTCCCTCCAGCCGTTCTCTGATCTCACAGCGCTTTTTGAAACATCATGTTCGGTCTGTGTATTTTCTGAAAACTCCTGTTTTTACCTATTATTGCACATTGTAAACTGACCGGTGAACAAAGCAACTGAAAGATTTACAACATGTCTGGATGCGTTTTAGGACAACATAAAAATATTAAGATTCATAATCCTTAAAAGGATTGAGGATATTTTTTCCAGTCCTCTATAAGTGCCATGAAACTCACTTAAAAATGGAAACATACATTTTCAAACTATTTAAAAAAACATGTAAAATTAAATCCAACTCAGACTGAAAAGTGAAGTTATTTCAATCTAGAATATGTTAATATATAATGTTATATCTAACACTCACAAGTCAAGCCTGCAAAGGAACAAAAATGTACAAAATAATCACAAAAATTAACAGAAATAAACAAAATAAGCCCAAATTCAAAAATGAGCAATGAAATGAACAAATTAAATAAATAAAATAATCAAGAATATGAACAGAAGGAAGGAAATAAGCCCCACCCTTCAGCTGTCATCATTTACAATATTCCATCTTCTCCAGGTACCACTGAGCACAGCGTACCGTCTTACAACAGCTATACTGGGTCCAAACCGGTACCAGCAAGGTGCACCTGAGGTGTCCCGTGTCTATCAGTACATTACAGCACACTGGGTAAAACGTCAGCTGTCCGTTTATCTACAAAACAAATGTTAAAACAGAGAGCTATGATGTTTTGTTCCAAACTAGGGCATCTTACCTCCAGGATTCGAATCTCCCTACTTTTCTCGTTGTGGCTGTTTTTGCCGGCTTCTACCTCTCCCTCCAGATGGCGCAGTCGGTTTGTCAGAAGCTCTTTATCCAGCTGGTGGTTGTCTCTTTCCTCACATACTAGTAGAAGCTCCTTTTTCTGTCGTGACATCTATTTAAGAGTCAGAGAAACATTAGAAATGATCATGCCGAACTGAACGAGAACATTTCAGACAGTCAACCGTGAGCGTTTTGTGTCAAAACTACTGGACACATTCCAAAAACTCATTTTCCAAGCGCACCGAATGTACGTAAAAGTAAGAATGCAAATGCATATCAGAACAGACCTCTTCCTCTAGTTTTCTTAGATTGGTGTGGCTTCTGTCCAGCTCGGTCTGAGCATCACATCCGTGACGCTGCACCTCTTGCATTTCCTTTCGCGCTCGCTCTCTCTGCTCTTCCAGCTGACCTTTGAGAGCCCACACCTCTTCTCTGGAGGACGCAGTCACAGCCTCATGCTGACAGAAAAGAAAAAGGGGGGAAAAAACACGAGGTGATTTTCTTTCTAATGAGCACTTTGAATCCTCCAGGCAGCAGAGGCTTTCATGACTTGAGAAGGTATAAAAACTGTTTCCCTGTCTCACCTCTTTTGTGAGTTTCTCCAGGGCTCTTTCCTGCTGCTGTTTCAAGTCTTCCAGCTGGTTCATGGTCTGTTTGAGGATCTCTCTGTCTTTCTCTGTGTCTTCGAGACGCAGGCTGAGCTCACTGTGCTCCTGGCTCAGTCTGGAGGCTTTTCTCTTGACCTCATCTAGCTGAGACCTCAACCCTCTCATCTCAGAGTGGAGGGCAAGTTCTGCTTCTGAGCTCTCAGTAGCATTCGTCAGCAGCTGAGTCTAAAGGAATTACAAGAGATGGTCAGGTCTGCTTTCACACATCTACTACTTTCATACAGTATCTGACATTCTGGGCCATACTGTTCTATAAGTACAGGGATGCGAGTTCACCTCTGCACGCGAGAGTTTTTCTTTAAGACGAGTGTTGACCTCCTTCTGCTCCTGCTGTGCTTCTTCAAGTGTCTTAAGGTCCATCTGGGCCCTGTTTAGCCGCGTCTTACTTGCCTCCAGTTCATTCTCGGCCAGCGAGAGATTTTCTTTGAGCTGAGTGGCTTCACTTTGCGCTTCGCTAAGCTTCTGCTGCAGCTCTGAGACGGTGGATGGATCTGGAAGCTGAGAGGAAAAATCAAAGGAAAGATACGAGTCACATGGATGGATTTATGCAATGTCAAATCAGCATCTGTATCGGTCTTTTTTCATCAACACTCTTAAATATTCATGAAGATTATAATGATGATGTTCTCATTGATCTTATTTGATTGCCATAACTCCTTGTTGTGAATCTGCCTCAAACTGCTTCTGGTCTGAATCCCACTAATGTCGAATGATGCATATTTCACACATAGCGTGGATCATATTTGAATAAATTTTGTCTGATGAAAAATGTAGAAGTCATTGCCGATTTCAGTTTGTTGCTTTTTCACTACATTAGGCAATAATGGCTGCATATAAATTGTGTTCAGGTGCAATAGTGTAGAAGTTTGGTTTACTGTGCACATAACTATAAACACTTATATTTTGAATCATTTAAAATATATGTACAATGAATGCGAAGTACAAGTAGTAGTATAAAAAGGTATAAACTAGATTTTTTTTAAAAGTAACAGCACTACATAAAAATGTAATAAAAAGTAGAACTTAGCAGAAATACATAGAAATAGAGAATATGTACATCTATACGGGCAGATTAAGTTCAAAACGTTTAATTATGTGCAAAAGAATTTTTTAAAAATGGCATACAGGGATAGAAATTCAATTTCTGTCCATTAGTTTTAGCCAGAATTAAATGGACGTGTCCGCTTTTGGACTACAATAAAATAATCTACATATCTGAGACTGGAAAATTTGTTTAATTACTATCACACACAGTTATGCCTAATGTCAGACGTTTGCATCATAGCCACATGTATTTCTATTGTATGTATTATATTCAAACTTACAACTGCCACTTAATTTAGCACCTGTTTGACAATAATATCACAAATAATTTTTTTATTTATTTGCAAATACACTTAGGCAGTAAGGGGTCAATGCCTTGTGGGATTGAACTCACTCGTTTGCTTTTCTCCTGTGCCTTGGCGAAGTCGTCTTTGGCTCTCTGCAACAGGTCCTTTAACCTATTGATTTCATACTTTAGTTCTGCTTCCTGGTCCTGGTGACATTTTTTTATAGAGATGACCTCCATGACCTTCTTATCATACTCTGTCCGCTGCTTCTCCAGCTCAGACTTGACCTTTAGCAGCTCGGAGCTGGATCTCTGCAGCTCCTGAACAGACACGTCAACAGTTTGAAAGTGAGAGGTTTGCTTTTACAGGAGCTCACGTGGTCCATTTGAGCGGTGTGTGTGTGTTTAAACGGCACCTCTATCAGGGACTGTGCGTGGCTACGGTCTGGTATCTGCTGCTTCATGTTGCTCACTTTCTCCTGCAGTTCCTTTAGTTCCTCCTCAAACTCTTCTTTTTCCAAGCGTCCCTGCAGGAGCCTGACGAATGTGAAAATACAATTAAGCAAAACAAGCTGTACGATTTAAAAAACTCTAGTCGGGTTGATTGCCTGATTGGCAGTCATCAGATTGAATATGTTAATCATCATAAATGTTCTTGATTTGTTCTGATGTAGTAAATTAGTTTTACCGTAATCATTTTATCTTCAAACATCAGTAAATTGATCAACATCATCATGTCACAATCAGAAAAAAATTCAACTGTAGGAGACACATTTTGCTAAACACACAAAACACAAGACCATCCACATCATCATTCTATTTACTCTAATGTTCCTGCCCAGATGAAGTCACTGTATGCAGATAATATATAATAATATTTACATATCATTACAGTGCTGCAACTCAATTTCTGCTCAACTATTTGGTTCAAACATTTAGCACATAACTGTGCAAGCTCTGGAAACACAACTTAATGATAATGGTGAAAGGTGAGGATCATTGGTGAATGATGCGTGCATGGCCTTGAAACTACAGTGAGACAGTCGTTATCACAGCTAACTGCAGCTACACAACTACACACAAATGTGGTTCAACTCGTGGCTCTCACAGTGTTTCAGGGCTGCTGGGTGGCTCTCTGAACGAGAGAAACATTGACCAAGCGGAATAAAAGAAAAGAGACGGGCACACGTTACTAGCACCGCTGGAGCAAAGTGCAGTGATGCATTGATGGTGACAAAATCCAATATCCTGGTGAAAACTGGAAAACGTGAATCCAGAGCGGACAGACACAATTCATGAATATGTGGCATTTTAGTGCTGACAGACTTACTCTTGTTTAGTCGTTCGAAGTTCGTCCCTGGTGGAATGAAACTGCTCCATCCAGTGGCTGCTCTCGTCTCGACAGTCTTCCAACTGCTGCTGCAGAGATCGAACCGATGCATTTACACGTAACCGCTCTGCCTCGATCCCAGCGTGAGACTAAAGTGGGAGAGAAATTGACAAAATGTTGTACAAATGTCTCCAAAACACAGACGCAAGGTCAAATATTGAGACGTGACTCCTGTGGTTTGGGCTACGAGTTTGAAGCAACTGGTCTGTTTGTCTCCCACTTAATCTGGTCATGTGAGCAGATATTATACAGTCGCTGACAGCTGATATTTCGGCGACTGTGAGCGTGCACACCTGAGACACCTGCTCCATGCTGCTCCGAAGCTTCTCCATGTCAGCACTGTACTGCTGTCTGAGAGCCTCTATCTCTTTGTCATGTGTGGCCACCTCTTCCTTCAGAGCTCCCTTCAGAGCCGTTAACTCTCGCTCTCTGTGTCTCAGTGTCTCCTGCAGGTTTTGTTTCAGCTGGTAGACTTCCGCCATCTCTGCCTGACAAGACATTAGATCCTGCAAACACAGGAAATAAATTATCGTAATACTTGAGACATCTTGGCATAAAGCAAAGTAATGCAATCCTAGAAGTAAGTCAATATTTCCTGCCTTTACATCTGTATGCATGTGTGTGACTACAGTGAGTCTGCTTCTGTAGTACCGTCTTGTTACTGTTTTCTCTCCTCAGTTCATCTTGAAGCTCAGCCAGCTGGTCCTCCAGCTCTCTGACCCGTGTCTCTGCATTTTCTCTGTCCATACGCAGCTGAGTCAGCCTGTGTGTGGGGGGGGGATTGGACACATTATTACACACACTACTAACGGATTGTTTGAGTTAAATTGGCTTTAACATGCTGCTTTGAAAAAGTCACAGTAGCTGCTTGTTTAATGAAATAAAGAGTGTGCAGTTGACAACAAAACGGACTTGTTCAGTGGTTTCTGTTCTGACTCACAGACACTGGTACCACAGCCGTGTGTGTGTGTGTGTGTGTGTGTGTGTGTGTGTGGGTGTGTGTGTGTGTGGGTGTGTGTGTGTGTGGATGTACTAGTGTGTCCTCACTCTGATTGTGTTTCATTTAACTCTTTCTTCATCCGGTCCTGTGTCTCCCGGAGTTGCAGATTTTCATCCAGACAGGAGTCCAGCTCAGCTTTCAGAGCGGGATCAGAATTGTTAATGGAGTTCTAGACACAAGCACAAATAATGAATAATGAATAAATGAGAGCATTGAAACATTAGACGTCAGGTAGCTCTGGTGGGAAAAACAATGGGGTTTTAGGAGACGTTCAGCAGACTTGCACAGGCTCATGAATCAATATGCATCATGGATTAAGTTCTTAGAGGCTATTAGAGATTAAGAGCTACCCAACTTCCTTAAACCAACATATAATGAGACTTCACTGAAGTTAGATTATTGTGACTGTGCACCTCTGACCAGACCAGAGGGCTATAAGGATTAATCAGAGGATTAATCTGCAGCACACTTCTGAGAAACATCCTTCTTCTGTCTGTGCCCTGGTTCGGTAATATGAAAAAACATCAAAACCCTAAAGGACAGCAACCGTATATAATTATTTCTTTAATTTGCTAATCCATTTTGCATGGACTTGGATGAGCGCTTGCAGTGTTGCTCTGAACATTATCTATGTAATTGGAGCCGAGTTAAAGTGGCAGGTTACTTTCTGAATGTTAACAAACCCCGGTGTCAGGCGGTTTCAATCAACCGAGTGAAATCACTGAGGCCTGATGGGAACCCAAAGCAACAAAACTCTCTCGCACATTCCACGAGGCTTCTATTACATCATATCTAACACCAAAAACAGTCTCTGCTTCTTACGCTTCTCTCTTGTTTCAGTGCAGTCTGTAGGGCAGCCATCTTTCTCTCAAGCTCCTTCTTCTCTCGCATCCAGTCTTCCCTGGCTTTTTCTTTGGACTAGTGGGGAAACAAGTACATAAGTTGTGATATATGGTACATGTACACACTTTACCTGTGTTATTTCTAAATATTACACAGAAAAATTAAGAGATCACTCCAAATTCTCAGACCTAAAACTCACTGAAAACCACTGGAATATCATAAAGAGGCAGAAGCGTGATCACACGCCTGGCGTCACACAGAGACCTGGTAAAAACCGGCAGAGATGCAAGGAAGCTTTAACTGAAACACATTAGCGTTATAAAGTTTAACCAATCAACTGTTTTCGTGGGATTATCTAGAGTCTCCACACTGCATTTTGATCTTTGCCTTTTGTGGTCTCCACATCTTTCCTGAGCTGTATACAGCGGTGGGTAGAGAAAACAAACAGCAGCCATGTAAAAGTATTGTCACTTTATAATCGTATTGACTCTAGCGGAAGTAAAAACAAACATATGTACATTCACTGTCAGGAATTCAGTGTCAGATTCAGAACCAGGCAAATGTAAAAATACCTGTTAGACACTGATCAAATTTTACTTATTGCAAGATTTATTGTTTACTTTATTCATGCTGATTTTGAACACTTTTTTTTTCCATTTTCTTCTTTAGTTGACTTGGTTAAATTTTGTTGACCATCTCATTCATTTTCGTTTATTTATGTGTTCATTTTTGCTAATTTTGTTGGCTGTGTAGTTAATATCAGGTCCATTTTTCTGGATATTTGGTTCATTTTTGTTTGTTTACTTGATCATTTTGTTGCTTTTTTAAAAATTTTGTCTTCATTGAGCTGTGGCTAATTGAGAGAATAAAAAGACCTTTTAAAACAAACCTGCAGGTTGTGAAATGTGTTAAAGATGACCCTAACTTTGTGCTTGATGACAACATCACTGTCGCTTGTCCTGAGGGAGGGTGACAAGGTAAAACACCCAATTAATATTCATATTTAACATGCAACATGTTATAAAGTAGTCGATTACAATAAGCAGCATCATCATTACAGTACAGGGTAATGAAGTTCATACCCTTCTCTGAGGATGTTGTATATCGTCTGCATGGTCTGTTCCTCTTCGCTGTTCATCTCTGCACTCGGACCCTGGTCCAGTAAAAGGTCAGGGGTCACCTTGAGACATAGATCAGAAAACTACTCTTGCAGTGTTTCGTTTACTGTGGTGTGTGTGGACCTCGTTAGGATCGGCTGTAACTGCCGACCGGGAAACATTTGACCCTTACTTGTGTTTCTTTCGGATTCGCCTGCGGCGTCTCCACAGCTGCGTGCCTCCCCGTCCACTGATGAGCGGAGTAGGCTGGGCCCGTGTCGACAGGACCCTGGCTGCGTTCCATGCTGCTGTGCGTTGAAGATGGAGGTGAGGTGTACGGGTTCGCAGTGAGGAGGGAAGATGCAGCTGTGGGATCCTGTTGTGCAGGTGAGAGGCCTCGCTGATGACCATCAAACCTGTTAACGAGTCTGTTCACAGGAGTTTGTTTGTGTGTGGAGTGAAGCTCGTTTGTTTGCTGCGATGGGTCGTGGAAGGCTTTGTATGAACCATCCCACATATTCCTTTCCACATTCCCATGTCTACTACCGATATGTGAAGTCTGCTCTCTGTCGCCCCTTACACCTATACCACCGTCCAGACTCCCGTAACTCCCAGACTTCCCATCCCCCGGTGGTCTTGACAGCTGAAAATCTTCTCCATCTCTGTCCAGCAGCGATCCATGCGACTGGGCCCTTCGGAGTGCACCACCCTGCCCTTCCCCTCCTCCTACATCTCCCCCGTGTGTTCCTGGCTCTGCTTTCTCTCGCCTCCGGGGAAGGCTACTGTAACCGGAGGGGTAGTCGGTCCTGAGCTGGACCCCGTATGAATCTCCTTTCTCTCCATCTTTCAGGACCACATATGGCTGACCGGCAATACCCTGCACCCTGACTGCCACACCGTACTTAGACGTGTTGTGAGTCTTGGTCCTGGACTGATACGCAGGCGGGCTCCCACCACTGTCCTGGAGGTCGTTAATGAAGCGGATCTGGACGCCGTAGTCCACAGGGGTCTTGCGACCCGAGGGTTGTGACATTGTGCTGCAACAAAACAGATAAGAGCTTCAGTTTATGGCAGCAACTGATCAGACACTGCCATTAGCAACATATAGCATTACACCGTGTACTGTGTATTATAATGAAACAGACAGGGGTAGGTAGAGAACACGGGAACAGTACTAACGCCTCATATCGTAATCGAACATTGATTTTTGTTTAATTGTTCTGTTAATTTGTTAATTTATTTAAACTCAAATATCTGGGGGGGGGTATTATTGCTAAATTTGTTCACTTGTTTTGTGTTCAGTATTTGTTGCTTGTGTTTTTTTAATTTCTGTAAACCAACTTGATTACTTCAATCATTTTTGCTCATTTTGTTGCTCATTTTTGTCCATTTTTGTTCAGTTTCTTGGCTACTTTTGCTAATTTAATTGATTATTTTCTTATTGTAGTCATTTGTGCTTATTACATACCCCAATTTTATAAATTTACTTAACTCATTCCTTCAGTTTTCTTGATTATTTTACTTATATTGTTCATTTTTGTTATTAATATTATGCACATTTTGCTCATTTTGTTGCTTCAGAGGATGTATGTAAGAACTATATTTGATATTTTACGTCTTTTCTATTTGATTGATTATTTTGTACATTTCTACAACCTTTTTTGACTCCTACTCGTGGAGCTGGGACCAAATTAAACTGCGTAGAAGTAGAATTCTTCCCCCGCACATGTAACTAACTACTACTGTAACTACTCTCACAAGCACAGATTTCTGAAAAAACTACTCAAGTCCATGTGAAAGCGTAAATGTGCCCTCCTCTGCAAACAGACTGTGTGAATGGTTTAGTAAATATGACATTTAAAAGTGAAATGAAAGAATTTAAAACAAAAAAAAAAATCATACTGAAACAGGAATCAGCAACAATGTATTTATACATGTTCAAAACACAAGATCTGCGGTAGAAGTTGCTGTTTACAATGATTTTCTGTAATAATGACTCAAAGAACTCACAACAGCAGGTTCAGGGAGGTGGAGATTAAAAAAAAAAAAAAGCAAAAGTTCCAACTACTAATTTCAAGTCACTGGTTTGCAAGAAACCCTGAACTATCCAAAGTCAAACAAATACTCAGATGCAGCCTTTCTTTGAACAAATACAGGGACACAGATTTGCATCTACCCCCGGTTTCGTCGGCTGGTGTGGACTTTGTCCTCAGTAAACTCCATTAGTCATTAACCTGAAAACACACACCCACATATCACTTTCCCGTTGTGAGGTCCGACTAAGCCTTTCCCAACTTTTGGAACTTTCCCAGTCGTTCACTAAGGCGATTTTCCCTCAAAACAGTGTGAGCTTTGATACAGAAACGAACCAAAGTAGCTGGTCCTGACATTTTCTTTTTCATTCATTTCACCGCTTTCTGTTTTCCTCGACTCCCTACTCCTCCCTGTTGGTGATAAGAATGAAACTATTTGCCCTGCACCAAAACTGATCACACTTATGACTGTTAACCTCTTCGTCACAGTGAACTCCATAAAGAATTGGGTGTTCAAGGTACCGGATGAATTAAATGATGCCACGTTTGTTATGATACAGTTTAATGGCTCATTACTCATGTCATTACATCCGCATGGCTCATTAAACTCGCTTATACCCTATTACAACACTCCCCTCTCACCTCTGCGCCGTCCACCTCTCACTTCCTCCTACCACTTTTCCAAGGTGAAAGACGGAAAGTGGGTTGGCGGACAGAAAGGGAGGGCGGAGTGAACGGAGAAGACGGACAAAACACTCCGCTTCTCTTATCAGTGGTGAGCGTGATAAAAATCCAAAGTCATCCAGTTCCTGTGAACACAAGCCTCCCCAGGCACACACACCCTGACAAACAAGTGAGAAATAACAAGAGAACGAACCATCAAATAGAACACTCCTTTTTGCACATTTCTGAAAATCCTCACACGGGCAAATTTAGATCTTCAAGAAATCAAGAAATGGCTCAAGAGTCATTTTTTAGACAGAAAGTTAAAAAAATAAATAAATAAATAAAAACATGTCGAGAGCCACAATAAATATTTGAGCCCTGGTTGTCATTCAATTTGTTGATTACTTTCATTTTTCATTCATTTGATTGATTACTTTGTACATTACTGTTCATTTTACTGATGATTTTGATCATTTTTTAAAATTATTTTTGTTCATTGTGCAGATTATTCAATTAACCTGTGTTCGTTTTGTTGAACGTTTTATTTCTTTGGAAAACTGTGTTGATTTTTCTAATTATTGTAGTTATTTTTGTTCATTATTTGGCTCATTCTATTTCAATTCCTTGGATTTGTTTATTCATTTGACTTTTTTTCATTTTAGTTGACTATTTTGATCATTTTTTAAATTATTTTTATTAAGTTTATTTATTAGTTCAGTAATTTTGTTCAATCTCTTTATTACAGTATTTTGTTTATGCCATACATTTATTTTTTCAGCTTTGTCTTAATCTTGTTCATTATTTTGCTTATTTTATTTTGATTTCTTACATTTGTTTATTTATTTGACTATTTTGTTCGTTGTTGTAAATGCTTTATAAATAAAGTCTGATTGATTGATTTTTGTTGACCATGTTGGTAATTTTTTAATTCATTTTTTTTAGTTTATTTATTAGTTCAATCTCTTTATTATTTTGTTTATGCCACACATTTATTTTTTCAGGTTTGTCTTAATCTTGTTCATTATTTTGCTTATTCTATTTTGATTTCTTACATTTGTTTATTTATTTGACTATTTTGTTCATTTTTGTTGACCATGTTGGTCATTTTTTTATTCATTTTTTTAGTTTATTTATTAGTTCAATCTCTTTATTATTTTGTTTATGCCATACATTTATTTTTTCAGTTTTGTCTTAATCTTGTTCGTTATTTTGTTTATTTTATTTTGATTTCTTATATTTATTTATTTGACTATTTTGTTCATTTTTGTTGACTACTTTGGTCATTTTGTTATTCATTTTTATCAAGTTGATTTATTCGTTCAGTAATTTTGTTCATTCTCTTTATTATTTTGTTTATGCCATAAATGTATTTCTTCAGTTTTGGTTTAATCTCGTTCATTATTTAATTGTTTTTCTTGGTTTTGGTCATTTACTTTATTATTTTGTTCATTTTGTGGTGGGTTTTTTTCCCAACCGTTTCTTCATGATCTAGTTCATTTTTCCCCTTCTATTTGTTAATTTCGTGCTCATTTTGTTCATTTTGACGTATTAGTATATTTTCCTTCCAGCACTGGATAAAACCACGGGGAAGGGTCTGAAGAGCCACAGGTTAAAACCAACCATTCTGAGGAAGAACAGAATGTTGTCAAATGCAGCCAGTAAAACGGCACAAACAGCTGTGGATGCTGATGTGAGTGACCTTTGGGGGTGTCTGCGAGGTCGTGATGCGTTCGTGTACTGTGCAGACGGGCCGCTTCAGACTGCAGTTGGTACACTAGTTCACCCTTTGGGAACCACAGAGGAAGCACCCTGTCACAACACATTTGGGCAGCCGAGCATGGAGTTTGCAGCCCCCCCGTCTTCACGCCAAGGTCAAGCAAACATGTAATGCATCGATGACTGTGCGAGTGACGCATCATAACAGCACAGCATAGGAACCAAGTCCTAATTCCGAGAGGAACGCGGGTGAGGGGGAACCCATCCTATTGTCCACTTGATGTGGGGCGGAAAACGAGGGCAGCAATTCTGGGAATGCGCCTACCCCCTGATCCGTGTGCTCCTCCTCTCCCGCTCTGTCTGCAGACAAGAAGTGAGATTCAACACTGGAAGCTGTCCTCGTTTAGCCTTTCAAATTTCCCCACAGAGCTAATTACTGACTGCTTCTGTAAGATAAAGGCTGTTTTATAAAGGAGACAAGGATATCAACACGTTCTCTTCTAATCTGTTTGATTATATAATATGTGGATAAGTGGTTTCCATAGATTTTTTTTTGGGGGGGGTTGATTTGCTGTGGGTACAGTTAAGATTTTGGAGTATTTGATACTAAATGACACACTGTAATGAAAATGGATTTGCACTGCATGGCCTTTCCTGATTGTAAATGTGTGACACAAAGCTGAGCAGTTTTTCCTCTTCTTCCCATTTAAGTGCAGTGAAAAAACATCTTTGTAAGTGTTAGAATGATTAGGGGGAAAAAAAAACGACTGACAGCTTTATTTCAATTGTTAAAATGCATCAGCCAAAACTGAAGTCACACTTTCAAAAATGTTCACACACTCAGCGAAGCCGAAGTCCACGTAAACGAAACTCTGACTCATTTTTCATTGCTTTCACACTAAATACATTCAGGGAAAACATATTCCAACATTCATGAACTCTTTTCTCACTCACAAACCACCAACGGCAACACACTGTAAATTTCCCAAACGTTTTTCAAATGCTAGTACACCGTTTTCAAACTGTTTGAGGAAACATTAAGATCGAACAGGATGATGACTTCTCCTTGTTTTATTTCTGTAAAACAGTAGAATATATAAAAGAAAATAATTTTGGACTTTAAGGGCTATTTGTTTTTCAACTTTTCCAACAGTGAGTGTGATTCTATGAAGCATCAAAGCAGCTGCTTTTCTGCTTCATTCTAGTCACATACTTCTTCTAAAGGCAACAAAGTGCAAATGTTATATGATCAATTTTTGATTTATGTGACAAATCAAACTTCACAGAGAACAGTTCATCGTTTCTTTACAGTCATGGAACCTGTTGTCAGTGCTTAGATGAATGAGCTGATTTTGAGACATGAAAGAAGAGCGTTGATGGTTTGAGTGAGTTTTGTTTGAACTGTTTGGTCTAAATACATGTTGACAATGCAGAGTGCGGTGAGTTTGGAAAACGTGGCTTCAGTATTGACCGATGTGTTTAAGCAATTGGGAAAAAAAGTAATATAATGAAGTACAAGATCATTAATTTTCCTTCAAAAGAAAGGCCAAAGCTAGAGGCCAGCGAACAGTAAATAAACATTCACTAAAGCCGCTTTCTTTATCTTATGTAACAAAATGCACCGTCAATCAGGTGATAAAGTAATAAAAACATCCAAATTAGTTTGGGGTTTTAAACCACAACTGGCACTTCTTTTTTTCTGGAATGTGCATTTTTAAAGTGTCTGCAAAGTACGAATTTTTTAGCAACAAAAAAACAAAAACATAAAATCCACCAACGCACCTAAACGCTCTGTAAACACAGGGAAAACCAGACACTGATGCAACGAGGTGGTTGCATTTGTTAACGCTGTAGCCGGTGCTTCAGATTCCGCTACAGTCACGGTCCTCTGCAGTTATGCTGACCGTTCCTCTGCACCTGGTTTCCAATTGAATTTTTGCGCGGCGAATTGATTTGTGGCTGTTCTCCTTTTAAGATCCAAGATGGACCAGAAAATATAATTAGAGGATTAGATCGGTTATGGAGACAAATGAAACGGCAGTGAAGTGTGCAGTCATTAAAGTGGTGCTGCCGACTCTGAATCAACATGACTTATCAGATGATCAGATCAGTGAGCTGCCTGATCAGGGAAAAGGTAAAAGGGACAGAAATAACCTGGAAAAGTCTATAACTGCAGCACCGGCTAGAATAGGGGTGTGCAACCTGCGGCTCCAGGCCCACATGTGGCTCTGCAGCCCCTCTCCAGTGGCCCCTGTGGCTTTGACTACCGATGGAAGTAAAATCTTACAGTAAATCCAAATGAGCAAAACAGGCATGAAATCAATAAAAACAAGAAAAAATGAACTATACAATGAACAAAAAAGAAAAAGCAGATGCAGAAAATCAAAATGAACAAAATAATCAAGAAAAAATACTAAATAATCTCCAAAATGAACAAAAATGAGGGGGAAATGAGCAAAAATGGAAGAAAATAATCCAAGAAAATTAACAAAATGTCTTTTAAAAATCAACAAAAGTAATAAATTAATTTTAGGTCTTATTTCCCGCAGTAAATAAGGCGTTTGAAGTTTTTTTGCGGCTCTAGCAAGAGGCAAAGACCGGGGCTGTTCAGTGAGGCCAATGCGGAAGTAACTTTACGTTGTAATTCCACCGCTTGGCCACTGGGGAACCGATCATTCAGCTCCAAGAAGCTTTTTTCCCCATAGAGATACATGTGATTCTACATGAAAATACTAAGCGAATAAATTTTTTGTCCATGGGTCATCGTCGTCTCAAACATTTTATTTGGACCCTCTAATAAGGAACGTGGTCCATCTTTACATTTTTGTTTCGTTATTAAGATACAGTGGTGCCCCGGGTAACGAATTTAACCCGTTCCGGCGTCACGCTCGGTGTCCGAATCATTCGTTATCCAATGTGACTTTTTCCATAAAAAAACATGTAAAACCAATTAATCCGTTCTGGACCCACGACAAACTCCCATATAAAGTACTGTATGTATTAGACACCCATACCTGCACATTTATTGATTATTATTATTATTTGAAAAGGAAGTTAATTATTTGAAACGGAATGCATGAAATTAGTTCTAAAAATGATTTGGAATGTATTCTTACCTTGGCTTATGACTTCGTAGTGTGTCCGTGGACACTGCACACGTCCATAACTGCTACATTTTTTTACTTCCATTGCTAAATTATTTTCAGCAGTTCACTGAATCACTACGAGTTTACAGCGTCCTATAAATCTACCGTGGGCGGCCTGTACAATTGTATTTTGCTTTGTTTTTGCAGGTGAATCATAAACTTTTACAAGTGGAACCTGTAAAACAGACACAGTAAGTAACAGTATCTGGACCCTTGAAGGACAGTCGGCCCCTCGGTCCCCGGGGGTCGTCTCCCACTCCATTACATTGTTGACATAAAACAGGGCTCTATTCCTCTCTCCAGCACTCAATACCTCTCTCAAAACTTGCCACTGCTCCTCTTTGGTGCTCAAACAAACAGTCATTTATTCCCCTTTTCAAATCCAAAGAACTTGGTTGGCATAACAAAGAGAGGCTTCAGTGTTACCAAATAATACACAAATGACACCATATTAGGAGCATAATAAATACGCCCCTCCCTTATCCCACATTCCAGACACTTGTTTCACTCGGTCCGTCTCACTTTCACACCATGTGTAAGCAGAGGTGGGTACTATTCAAGTATATTTACTCCTCTAAATGTACTTCTAACAGTATTTGTTTGGTAGAATAACTTTTTACTCTTATTCCATCACATTTTGATG
>JAQQAE010002323.1:0-22627 GCA_029823295.1 Pseudamia nigra
CCGGGTTGGCTTCTTTTGCACCCGCGGGGGGGGTGGTGGGGGTGGTGGTGGAGGTGGAGGAGGAGGAGGAGGGGGTGGAGGCGGAGGAGGTGGAGGTGCAGGAGGAGTTGCTTTTGTGGCTAGGTTGCTCCGAGAAAGTTTGGGTGAGGACCATGGTGAACTGTTTGGGGATGAGCAAGGTGTTCCTTTCTAGGGATTCATAGAAGGAAATGCAATATTTATTAGTATTCTTTAACTGTCACCTACGAACAAGTAGGACATTTTCCAGCCAACGTATCAGTTTACTTTAATAAATGTGCTTAATAATGTAACAAAGCTGAATACCAGCGCAGTTGTTCGGGGATTGATGGCTCCCTCTGACACCCCCTTTTGGGCTTGCTTCTGCTGTCTTTGTTCCTCCAGCCGTTTCTGTCTCTGGCGGTCCTGGTTCCTTGTAAGGATTCCTGTCATGCTCATCCTGGGCCCAGGAAGGTTGAACTGGTAGCCTAGTTTAATCAAAGTGTAGTTTTCCCTCAGAATCTTCACCATCTCCATTTCCACCTGTAAGAGGTAGATTCACACAATTAGTTAGAACAAATACATGGTGAAAGACACTGCAGAGATGTAATGAAAACAGCTATACTATACCTGTCCTCCGCACATGTGTCTCTGGTTGTGGAATCGAAGTTCAGTTAGGGTGTTGTTTCCAGGAAGTGCTTGAACCAGTGCCATTACACCCTTCCCAGTCACATAATTGGACTCTATATTCAGACTGGTGATGGATGAGTTCTCCTTCAGCGTCTTAGCAACAGCCAAAGCTACAGGGTCGTCAGCTCGGGTGTTAGCGAGGCTAAAAACCCTCACATGTGTGTTGGACCTCAGCGCCTCAGCAAATCGGATCAGGGTTTCCTAAGAAACACAATATTTGCCACCCATTAAATAATCATTTTCACCAGGTCAACATTTTGTCTTCTCACTAGAAAGTCCAAACCCTATAACAACAAGAACTCATCGGTATGCCCACACCAACAGACACCTTTTGAGTTACTCTCTATTATCTGGTCATCAGCATGTTATAAATCTGAATGGTATGTTGAAGCCATAACACACATCTTCTACAGCAGCATCTCAAAGGAGGATCTGAAGATTACCTAGGATCCATGATTCATAGCTAGGGGAGCTGGACAACAACTCACTATAAAGTGCAAAACTGTAAAATTAGAAGTGCACATCTAGAGATAGGATCATTCTGCACATAAAACACCATCAAATTCATCCCCCTCAACAACTTTCAAGGTTTCCAAAGCTTCTTCAGCTTCCCGGATGGGTGGCGAAACGTTTTCAACCAAATTTCCAGTCAGGCGATGGAAGAAAAAGCCACACGCCTTGGACACTATGACCTGGATGACTGAGAATCTTCACAGACAAACTTTCAAGGTTGCACTCTCTGTCAAATTTCACTATCACACATGGAAGAATATTTTTCCAAGAGGTCCTGTCATGTGATCTCTAATGCTGTTATGATAAATTGTTTCTTTCTTTTTGATGATTTGAAAAATTAACTATATGTTCATTATTCTGACAATGACAGCTTCAGTTTACTTGAAATGTCTAGACTTTATTATTTATTCTGATCCATGGTTTTGCTGTTACTGATAACCTTCTGAAGCATTTAAGATCACTTACTTTTAAAACGTAAATGACGTCATGTTGAGTCTAAATGCAATTAGAATGCAATTTCCCTAAAGTATTTGAGCTCTTTGTATACTGCATGACATATGATGCACATTTTAGTTGTAATGTGTTAAAAAATTCATTTTGATTCTTATTTTGGTTATTTGTATTGGTTTTGATCATTAACTTGTTCTTTTTTATTCATTTTTTGGATCATTTTCACTTTTTTATTTAATGGGTTGTTTTGTACATTATTATTCATTTCATTGATTATTCTGGGCATTTGTAATTCATTTTCATCCAGTTGATTAATTGTTTTATTTATTTTTGTGAACTTTTGTTTACTATTTTGTTTATACTGTGGATTATTTTTTTAGGTTTTGTCCTAATCATGATCATTATTGTGCTTATTTTTGTTAATTTTCCTTGTTTTGGTTATTTATTTCATTATTTTATTAATTTTGTGCATTTTACAATTTTTTTCTTATTTTATTGTTCATTATGTAGTTCATTTTTTTCATCTTGCTGTTGATTTCGTGCTTATTTTGTTCATTTTGATTTATTGTAATGTGAACAAAACCACAGGACTGGTTGAGCACCACTTTTTACATACCAGACGGGATATTATTCAAGACATGTGTTTTGATGACTTCATACCTGTGAGATGTCATCAATGTTGTTCAGGTTAACCTCAGTCAGTTCAGGGTCATTGCCGAGGACTCGTTGAAGAGCTTCATTGACAACAGTTGGGTTTCCAGTCGTGTTGGCATCAGCCGGTGGAGGGGGAGGGGTCAGCCTCATAGGCTCCGCCCTCTGAGGCTTCAGTAGCATGGAACTGTCAGTATTCGTTGCCTGTGGACCAGAATCCCTTGAGGTTACAGGTTTTACTTTGTTACCTTGTTCCTCTTCCCCATCTTCTTCCTCTTCAGTTACAGCTTCCTCTTCTTCCTCACTCTCTTCCTCCTCCTCTTCCTCTCCTTCTTCCTCATCCTCCTCTTCTTCTGTTTCCTTTTCATATTTTTTGTGTTCTTTTTCGTTTTCATCATCTTTTTCGTCCTCTGCTTCACTGTCTGGTTCGGTAGCGCACTCCTCTTGTTCTTCATCCTATGTTTAAATTGAAAATTGTTTTCACTTTTGTGACACGGATTATGTAATGTTAAATACAAGTAAATGTTTTGACACCGAAAAGAACGTACTAGAAGTAATTGTCATGGTTATATTTCCTATTTGTACTTCAGTTTAACTCATTTCTTTCAGGTATTTACAAAAATCTGTCATCAGTTTGAGCTTACTTCTTCATTGTTACCAGTTCAGACAAGCTCAAAACTATTTAATGTTATCACTGACCAGTTTAGGGCTTCCTCCAGCTATCTCATCCTCTAGCAGTTTTCGCGTCTCGTTTTCCCAGTACTTCATGAGGGCTTCTCTACTGAAGGTTCCTGTCGGGGTCTTGTCTGTCTGGTCTCTCTGTCGGAGACCTATAGGCACATTGGCATCAGGATCAATGTCCGCAAGCTCCTTTTCCAACTCAGCCAACTCCTCGGGGCTGAGAGAAGCGAGAAGCTCATCTTCGTCAACATCTTCGTACTTACTGAGCTCTCGACGGTACCCGAAACAGCTCATTGCCAACATGTGATTAACACAGACCAGACCGTATCTGTTTAAATTTCTAGAAACACAACTTCTCCAGCCGCCTGTGACCACAAATGAAAAATGAATATTCCAACGATAGACAGGTCTCTATGAAAAACCCACTCTGAGGTTGTTGGTCATCCAAAAACATAAAGGTCATTGGCAATTCAGAGTCCAATCAAGATGTTTTCTGTGGAAAGGTGGACAAAGTGGCCTCTCTTTCTTGCGTCCTGGTCCAGTCAAAGGGTGCTTTTGATAAGAGAGCAGGCCAGTCTGAACTGGATCTATCTTGTGTTACTGTGAGTGTTTGACTCACTGTCCTCTCTGCTCTAATCACCCCAGCTGCTGTTTGGGCCTTAAGAGAGGGATCAGAGGGGAACGTACCAAAGTGTGGGCCCCATGATGCAGCGTCTTTTTTAGGAGACACTGCTCTGAGAGACAGAGCTACAAAAAGCATGTGAGCTCAGACTGTGGCCTGTCAACGTGTCTGTCAGTGCAGCCTTTGGCTTTGTTCATGGCCAGAGAAGACCAACTGGACCTAAGAACCATGCACAGCTGTGATAATGTGTCTACAGATAAACAGGACAAGCCAGCGGCCAAGAGGAGTCAGCACCTTTGTATTTTGTAGCTGATCATTTTAAATGAATTCTGTGGCAGATATAACATAGGGAGGAAGAGAATCTCTCTGATATGAGAGGTTGTGGCTGTAAGTTCATCAGTGACTTCACAATTATAGGTCACTCATTCTCACATTTTTATTTTTATAAGTGGATCACCTTTGCAGTTAATGAAAGTAAATGTAATGTCTGTACGTGTCACACACATGGAGAAAGAACTGTGAAATAATAATTCTTACCAAAAATGCTTCCAGTCTGTCAGAGAAAAAGGTCCTAGTGAATGTGGTGATATAAGTCTTAAAGGATTTTTAAAATCAAACCTTGTTCTAATCTGAGCTGAGTGACATGTTACAAATTATAGTAGTCATATAAGACAAATGACAAGTGAACCTGTGTATTTAGTGTTTTCATTTTTTTAATTTGTCCACTTAAAATTATCAGATAAAACACATTAGATGTTTTATTATATTTTTACATTCCAAAATAAAAACATTTTTGCAACTTCATAGGATTGTTTATTAAACTATAATATTTTATAACCTCGTTCCTTTTTATTACTGTAAAAATCAATGTGCATATTCAAAAGCAGCACGTAGTGAAAATAATGACATTAATTATACAAGTGTTTTCACTTGTTTAGTCAGGTTTAACCTCCATGTGGAACTTTGTCCATTTGCACATTTCTTTTAGTTTCCTGACCTCTAATAATCTGTATCATAGAAGTGATAAAACTTCAAGAGTCTAACTAACTACAGATAGTACTTGTGTGGGTACAATAACTTGAATTAACAGTCATGCTGGTGTGAACACAGAGGCAAAGTTGTGTTCATAAGGCACAGTATGCACATCTGCTAAGGAATGAAATAGTACTACCAATCTCCTTCACACAAAACACTATTTATAACAAATGAGTAGATTTTACATCATGCTTGATAATTTTAGACATACAATGTAAAGGCAACTGCAGAGAAAACTTCCTTCTTAAAACAGTGACTAGTGTTTCATTTCCACAGACATAAAATATGTTTCACCTTGAGTACAGGTCACTGTATAGGTCGTACTCTCTGTAGGTCACGTAGTTCTTCAGTCTAGGAGGAAAGGGGACATTATTCATGGCTTCTGGATTATTCAGCGTCCTTTGGCAAATGTGACTTCTGATTACCAGTCGACATAAGTGCTGCAGTGACCGTGGCTTGTCTGGGGAAACACAAACAGACAGAGAATACTATCTTTAAAAAGCAATTAAAAGTGTAAGAACAAACTATAATGTATATTTCTGTTGAATAGGTTGATCATTTTACTCAGAATGTTAGAAATCTCATCCCACTCAGGTCTCTTCTCCAGAATGCATTTGAGGTTGGGACAGATGGTGACATAGCTCACATAGTCCAGGAGAATCCGGACCACACTGCCCACCAGATGTGTCAGCCACGATACTGACACAAACTCACAGAACTGAAGGAGACAGACAAGAGGAACGTGAATCTGGAATGTGATTTATTGTATACATGATGATTATTGAACTCTGTATTATCCTCTATTTTGGAATCTGTTGCAGATAAAGACACGTCTTACTGAGATGGTATTTGGTTGACTGTAAATCTGGTAGGCTTGGTTATGGAGGTCAATCCACGTACTATCCATTTCTTCACCGTCACCATGACAACACTGGAAACACCTACCAGAGACAGTTTTACTGTGGCAAAAATATCAACAACAGTACTTAAAGTATAACTCCACTCTCTAAGAGTTTGAAAAGTAGTGCAACGATGGAGAATAAAAAGAATATGATTAGGAACACAAATGTGGATGTGTAACACAAGTTAGGCACATCAGGAGAATGTAGGCTACATTTGGAATATTTTTGCCTTCTGTCAGAGGCAACCAAAGCCCTGAAGTACCCCTAAACCAACTGAGTTTCCTTAACTAAAAGAATAACTCTGCAGCCTGTGCTTTTGTGTCACTGTAACATTATTTGGGATTTGAATGGATAAAACAAATTAATTGATCGAAGCAGGGGTTTTACAAAGCAAAATCACTTCCCCATGTGAGTTCTGCCATTCCAAACAGTACTTTCCAAACAGTACTTTCCAAATAGTCCTTTTCCACCAACGGGGAACTTGCACAGTTCTGCTTCCGTAACCTGGTTTAAAGCATTCCCACTAAAAATAAATTAGTCCAGAAAATTACGCTCTTCACTGCAAGTAATTTGCAGTTGTGGGGACAGTAAATAGAAACAGTACTCAAGTAGAAAAACTGTTACTTCATCATTGGAATGGCTCAGTAGAAGTAGAAGTACTCCAAAAAATCAATACTTGAGTAAGAGTAAAAAAGTTTGTCATAAAAAACTACTCAAGTAGTGAGTAACCTAGGGATGTTGAATTGGTTACATTCATTTTTCTTCAGTTTTATTGTTTTCTTTTTTGATCATTTCTGTTCACTTTGTTGTGTATTTGTTGATTTTTTTTTTCTCTTTTATAGGTAATGTTACACGTTTTTTGTTTGCTTGATTATTTATCCTAAATTTTTGTGCATTTTGTTGATTTTTGCTCCATTTTATTGGTTTTATTTTCCTGATTGTTTGGCTAGTTTGAGAACGAGAGGATGGGAGTAGGATGTTTTAAGCAGCAATTTCCAATTTCATTGGTATGTGTTGATTTTTTTTTATATTTCATATTTTTATTAATTTACTTGACTACTGTATTCTTTTATTAATTTTGTATTGTTTACTCATTGAACTGTGGCCAAATGTAATTGAGTAGAAGTACAGTTTTTTCACCTTAAATGATACTGACTAAGAGTAAAAAGTATTTTTTGAAACAACTACTCTTAGAAGTACATTTTTTTAGAAAATATGTAATTGAGTAAATTATTTGTGCACCACCCACCTCTGGTCATTTGTATTGATTTAAAGACACAAAGGTAGAGTCTAAGAAGGTTGGAAAATGTATTATATCTAAACCCAAAAAAGAGTAAACAGAAAGATTTTAAATCCACAGAGAAATAATGAACAAACTAAAATAAACTTAACCTTTAATGAGACTACAGAAAGTCACTTGAGCTGGTAGTGGTCATAATTGCAGTTATGTTGTGGTCTGTTGTTCACTGTGCTCTGCCCTCCATTAATGAAGTCTCCTAGATTACAACGAAATGGAAACCTGAAGTCAAGCATTCAAAAAGCAGTTTATGTGAGAGTTAAGAGGTCACAAAGTGCTATTTTGACCCACTGGAAAATGAGATTTGTCAGAGTCTCACTGAATGACAGGTGGGCTGTTCAACTCTGATTAGAGGCTTTTATACAAATTTAACAGTAGATTGATCTGAGATGTAGGGAATGATTCAAAGAATTTTAAGTCAGGAAGTGGAGAGTTGAGCTGTTGTCACCCATAAAATACAAACCTTTGTGTATTTAAGGCTATTCATGTGTATTATTATCATTGTCTGTATTATTATAATGAAGTCACACAATTCTGTTTACAACTTGAAACATACATATTTTATTGAGCATTTAGTACCACATTTGGTATTAATCTATAATTTCCAGACCTACTTGTAAGCGTGGTATCCACTGTTGAGAATCAGTCGTAGCATGACATGATCCCTCAGAGTGTATTGCAGGGCGGTGGGGAAAACTGTGTTACTGATCACTCTGAAGTAACAGTTCACCTCCGCTCCATAGGACAGCAACAGCTGCACCAGCTCATACCTCCAAATAAACAGAGGAGTATGAAAAGGTCGAATTTAGACATATATTTTTCTGCCACTGAATATTGTCTGTACAGTATGAAATATGAATGTCAAAATACACGTACACTATATGGGCAAAAGTATTGAAATACCCGACTAGTGCACCAACAAGAACTTGGACATCCTTTTCCAAAATCATAGGAATTATGATCATATTTGAGATTTTCCCATGCTTGAGCACATGATCAACAAAAATGCACAATATTAAGTGAATAAAAATAAAATCTACTGAACAAAATTAATAAAGCAGAGTAATAAATAAGATTACCGCCCAAAAAAGAGGAAAAAAAGAATTGATATAAATAATCAGGGAAATTAACAAAAAAATGTGAAGAGGTTTTATCTTGCCATTGTAACTGAGCTAATTTCATCTTCTCCTGACTGCTGTTTTGTTTTGTTTTTTCATTTTCTTAATTATTTTGCTCATTTTACTTAATGTTTTAAGTGCATTGTTTTATTTTGTCCATTTTTAAATGGCAATATTATTATTGCTTTTGGAATTTCATTCATTTCTGATGGACAATTTGATTATCTATGTTTGATTTTTATTCAATTTATTAATTATATTCTTCATTTTATTCATTTGGATGTTGTTAAATGTTGCTCATTTGAGTAATTATGTTGTTTATTTTGATTTTTTTTTTCTTAATTTCCTCCATTTTATTGATTATATTGTTCATTTTAATTCACTGAGCTAGATTCAGACCAGAAGTTTGGAATGGCTCAGATGTAAGAATTCCTACATTTTAAACAAATATCCAAGTTCCTGTAAGTGCAACAATCAAGTGTTCCAGTACTTTTATTCATACAGTGTATGTGCACGCTGCACACCTCTCAGCTCGTAAAGCCACCAGAATACATCGTAACGGATCCAGATCTGTTTTTGCTCCAGCCGCGAGCAACATCTCAGCACAGCTCAAATCACCGTTACAAACAGCAAAGTACAGCGGACTCCTCCTGAGGTCTCCGTAGTTCTCTGTAGCAAGAGATCAATGGGAAGTCCTTCAAAGTGTTGGTTTGATCCACACTTTGAAGACAGTGCCCCATCCAAGATTAAAGAAGCTTTTGTCCTTATTTTCATGTTTCAAAGGACATGTGCACACTTTATCTGTATACACTCCATCTTGTGTGCATGAATACTTGCATACTTCATGCCTGTGTTAGATCTTACCCAGCCCTGCACATCACACAAAAGTCTGGAAATAGGTCTTTGGATTCTGTAGCACTGTATGCATAAGTGTACATCCACTTGTAACCATACCAGAAATATGCTGGCCTAACAAGGCGTTGACATCAAATCCTTTCCGAATGAGCAGTTCTAGGCACTTAACCTGTCCACCGTCAGCTGCTGAGTGGATGGGGTTCTGGCCTGAGAGGCGGATAGATCTCTTTGTGGTGAGGGGGATGAGAGTCCTTAGGGCTCTACCGAGAGAGAGAGAGAGAGAGCGAGAGAGACAGACAGACAGACAGACAGACAGAGACAGAGACAGAGAGAGAGACAGAGAGAGAGGAACAGACAAACAGGAAGTGTGTCAAAGAGTAAAAGTGGGTGAACAACAAATGAAAAAAAACAGCACAGCGAGAAAAATGTTCATTAGACTGTGGTTTAGCAACAGTGTTGGTCAGTAACAGCAGTGAAAAGCAGTGATAAACAGAAGGTTCTTTGTGAAAATAAATACAGTACATAGAGTTGAGAGGCACAGAGAGGGACATCTTTCAGGCTATACTTTGATCAATTAGGCTGCTGAATGGAAGGCAAAGAATGTTAATTTGGCTTGAGTAATTTCTTTCTGCGCCAATGGATTCCATTTTAAATTTAGACGTTAATTTGTGTGATGAGGATATTGCTATATGTCATGCATTATGGGGACATTATGAGTATACTAGTATACATTACGAGTATACTCGTATACATTATGAGTACACTAGGTCAGCTCACAGTATGTGTCCCTCATATGCAGCTCTGTGGATGGGCAGCTGGTAGGCATTGCTGGCCACATTTGGGTCTGCTCCATGTTCCAGGAGAAGCTTAATGCAGTCCAGGTTCCCATTTCCTGTTGCATCGTATATGACTGTGTCTCCATTGGTGGCCTGGGCATTCACATCACCACCTAGTGGAATACAGAGAAATTACAACACTAGGTTCAGAATGAAGTTGCACATGCCAGTGTGAACTCTCACACTTTGACTGTAAGGTGTTAAATGAACTCAGAGTGGGGCGATACAGCCAAAAATGCTCTTATGACACACATTTTCATATCAGTGAAAAGAGATCATTATCATGATCAATGTTAAATCAATATTTTAGTAAAGTTCAAAGGCTGATTTTTGGTCCCGAGTTTAAAGCAGATGGCTATTTGTGGTGTAACATTATTTGTAAAAGTTGTAATGAAACAAAAACTATGTAAAAGAACTGACTTGAATATGCAAAAAAGTGAAAATAGCATAAAGGGCACAAATAAATGAAAGCAATGCAAAAGGAACAAAAATGGTGCAAACTGATGAGAATGATGTAAAAAGGCACAATAAAACAAAAGCAACATAAAAGATGTGAAAAGACCGAACATAAAATATGCAAAATGATACAAAAAGACACAGAAATATTTCTTTTGGATTTTGTGACTTAAAACATCATTTCTTTAATGACATTAAAGTTTGATAACATAAAAGCAAAGCAAATTAAATTAATACATTGGGACACTCATTACAAAGAGAAAAGAAAAATCTTAAATACTATCACAGTATAAAATATATTATCAAAGTAACAACTATTCGTTTCATCACCTATATCATTTCCATCAGTATTTTACCATTCTGTATGAGAATATCCAAAACTTCTGTGTTTCCATATTCAGCTGCAATTCCCAGAGGCGTCACCCCATGACCGTCTCTACTGGTCACTTTGGCTCCATGTCGAAGTAGCAGCAATAAAATGGCTGGACAGCCCACCTTGAGTCAGAGAACAGAAGCAAATAGAAAAACACAGAATTTTACTCTTATTTTTTAAATTATAACCTTTATTTTAAAAGGCAAAACAATAAGAATAATTTCTTATGTGAGTCTGGCAAGCCAGAAAACCCTTGTCAGGGTAAGGTAAGAGGGGACAAACAATACGTGAAACTGGGCTGTTAAAATTGACCTCTTAATCCGGATTAATCTATTTGCATGATTAATTAGATTAAAATTTTAACGGTAATAACACCTTAATGCGGTTAACAGACAATAACTCATACTGTATATCAAGGAAAAGTAATGAAATCTTATGTTACATTTGACCCACCTCACTGACAACTTCTTTAGTATTTACTGCTTCAAAGTCAATTTAAATGTAAAAGTATAAGTCTGGATGGATGGATGGAGGGATGGATGGATGGATGGATGGATATAAGTCTTTACACATTTTGAAACAAATTACATTAGTTACTGATAAAGGCAGTGAACCAAGTGTAAAAAAGCAGAAACATCGTCAGCAGTACATTACAGAGGTTCTGTTAAGTTCTACAAGCAGGTGGAATTTCCTTTAGTTACACAAGTTTTAATTAGAAAAAAATATACATTTTAATGTAGAATAAGTAATTTTAGTCGAATGTCTATATCACCTTCTATCATGAGTTTTTGCTCCCACAAAATGAAAAACAATGAATGGGTATTAATCATGATTACTCAAAATTAATCTAGTGACCCTGTGATTAATTTAGATTCATAACAAATGGGTATTACGGTAATCATGATTAATTGAAGTTAATCCACAGTGACCCTGTGATTAATCAGATAAAAAATTTTAATCGTTTGACAGCCCTACATAAAACACAGAAGACACATAAAATGAAATCATCAGACCTTTAAGACAGTAAGAAATCAGTAAAATACAAATCTTAAAGGTATAAGGACATTCATCCCATACGGGCTTATGACTGCATTGTCATTCACCTTTGCGGCTTCGTGGATGGCCATCCACTTCTTGAGACACACCTGTTCCACAAAGGCTCCACCCATAATAAGGGCCAAAACCATGTCATAGGATTTCTGTCTCACAGCTAGAAAATGTATGAAACAGTAGGAAAAGATATCAGTAACCAAATTACACAAAGAGCAAGATGTCATAGTTCTACCATACTTTCTGTGATAAAGCTCCGTTACATATCAAAGACCTTGTAGTAATATACATGAGAACACTGTGCTCTCATTATACAGGTTTCTTACAGTTTCAAGAATTTCCAGGGGCCGAAAACAAGGCAGAGTCTTCAGTTATCAAGCTCCTCTCCAGAGGAAAAAGCTCTCAGTTTGGTTTTGGAAGACAGGCACTCTATGTACTGTACTTTCAAGATTTTACTTTACTTTTTGCCAAACTTATGACCCTGAACCTTTCCGTAGTGAGGGCATCCCACAATGCACTGAGCAAGCGCAGAGCTATTGAGACAACACTCACTCACACAGCTACGGCCAAAATCTAACATTCTAAAAGCACTTTTCAGAATTGTGTTTTTCATTTAATAAACTACTGAAAACCCACCAAGGAGCAGAGGAGACTCGTTCCTGTCGTTGGTGTTGTGTGGTGAAGCTCCGTACTGCAGCAGCATTTGGACATTTTCCACCAGACCAGCTTCTGCTGCCAAAGTCAGAGCACTGTCTCCATCCTCTGTCATCTCCTCCAGTGTTAGATCTGTGGATGCAAGTACCACTACACACACAAATGAGAATATGTTTATGTTGGGAATGCTCTTGTACATTTTCAGGAATTATTACTTTAAAGGTCTCATATCTAAACATTTAAAGTTATGTCTGTGCAGCTTGTACGTACAGTACGCCCAGTAAATGTTTGTGACTGTTTGATTTTTCTCTGGTTCGTTAGTCTGCCACAGTCGGATGTCACAGTGAGGTGTCATATATGTGCACATTTCATCAGAAAAGGCTTTGATTGGCAAATTATTACCAAAATGGTCCAGGATTATTTTCTGACTCAAGACTACTATAAAAACTGAATAATACACTTTTTATGGATGGCACACCCCCCCAACCCCCCAAAATTATTAGGAATATTAGTAAGTTGCGAATTGGGGCAGGGTGTGTTTTTGCTTGACTATATGGTTACTGCCTGCGATGTCACTGGTAAAGAAAAAAAAATATCTTGGTTTTCTCCATTTTCTTGTAAAGATTTCTCCAGACTGGCAGCACTAACCAAGGTCATATTTTCACAGCTTTTATTTTATGCCACAGACTTTATATGAATCCCAAAACCCAATAAAGGATATTCATAGTATGGGACCTTGAAACCTTAAGTTCTTGTTGTGGTTTAATGTTCATTTTCACATTTCCTCTTTTTCATCTACAGTACATTTGTAACATAATCTTTTCAACAGAACATGCCCAGTTTGCTGCTCACCCTGCAGCACCACATCCAGGATGTCTGTGTTTGGCTGCACAGCTCCTGCATGCAGAGGCAGCCAGCCCCTGCTGTCAGTCTGTCTGAAGGCAGACACACAACCTGACAACTGCTGGAGTGCAAACACGTCACCTGTGGAGACACAAACAGGATCGATACAGGACATAAAGAGGGAAGTAAGCTCCTCTGTAAATATGCATGCACATATACTGAATACATAAACATAATGAGGTGTGAACTGACACCCACAGAACACACACTTCATTCCAACGCTGTATCTATTCATATGTATTTTTGTTTCTTCCAGCTACATACATATGTTGATGTCCTTAATTTCGCTCTTTTATAACACATGAAACTGTACTGTTCTTCAACAACACCCTCGATTGACTCTTACCATTATGAATGGCAGCTATTATCTCTGTAAAGTTTTCACCGTTTGGTTCCTTCCTAGTGAAATCAAAGAAAAATGATGCAGATTAATATATGTGTGATGATACCAGTGATGGAGGGTATTGTCACAAATATGCAGTGATTTTCAATAATTTAATTGGTCAAGAGGAAATATGCAGTCAGCACTAAACAAATCACTTCTCAAAAGTATTTTGAAAAATTACCTGTTTGTTTTTACTGAACATGAGAGTCTGTAGGAATCTTGAATGCTCTCTTGAATGGCATAGTCAATAAGTTCCTCATTAATCCCTTCCCTTTCAAAGTCATCCATGTCTATTTCAATGAGAAAAACCATGAGAGGAATTACCGGTAGTAAAATATGATAAAGTGCATTTTAAAAAAGTAAAGAACATGTTTAAGAAGGTATAAAGCAGTAGATTAGTATCAACTGTGTCATATTTCATGTTAATCTCACTATTCTGTCTCACCTGTTGATCTTGAAGCAGTTTGTGCCCCTTACGCTCCTCAGTTTGCAGCGGTGTGTTTTTGTTTTGCTGTGTACTAAGTTGTCTGGGCTATATTTAGGTGTGACCTGCTTTAAAAGACTTGACTCAGCTCAGCTTCTGCCTGTCACACTTTTGCTTCCAGTGAACAAAATATTACTTCCCTCTTTGCTACACTGACACTTGCATGAAATGAAGTCATTTCCAAACAGGTAATGACACAAACTCACATGGTTCTGTTTAAATATGGCACTCAGAACATTTAATGAAACCTATTTTGCTTTCACAGTTCACACAATGAGTCATTTCAAAGGTAAAAGATCATTTTTTTTCACAGGTTCTTTTTCCTGAATCCATTCCTGTCTGACTGGTATTGATTTCATAATGGAAATCAATTATAGATGCTGCTTTTTATGGTTTCCTTTCATTAGTGTACACCAAGAGTATTAGGCAACTCCACTTTCTGCACAAGCACACTCAACCAATTGAATAATTTACAAAGAATATCCTCTGGTAAAACAGACAAAGTGCTGAAAAAAAACATAAAAACATAGTTGTAACAGGATATTTTTAAGCTCCAACCTTCTCCATAGAACTAATTTTCACTTTCTAAACAACAGCTTGGGAAATAACCTTGATGTAGTAAAAGCAAAATATCGCCTCAAGAACAAGTGGCCACTTTCTCCTGACGAACAAACTGATCCGTGGGAGTTTATGGAAAAGTCTCAGACAGCACCAGTGTGTGACACAGTGACTCAGCCTGTAGGCGGACTCTCCACCACGTCAAAAGACTTCACCAATCTGTCTGGACTGCCCGCTCGTCCTCAAGTTTCACTACACACTCAGTCGTTACACACATACATACACACACTGAGCTCTGGAGCTGAACTGGAAACACTTTTTAATGCACCGGATTAGAGCAGCCACCGATTTTTTCTCCATATGAGGAAGAAAGTAAGTAGACAAATTTCATTTTGAGGTGCTTTACAGAGTCTCTGGCTTGAATTGTAAAAAGTAGAGTACTGATGCAGCTATTTAGTCCACACTGTAGCAGAATATTTGAATTTATAATGGCCATTCTCATGTTTTTTCATGTACTGCTTTCTCACATGAATGCTTTGTGCAGTGAAATACAGCTGTGAGGAGACTGTATAGATGCTACCATGTGAAGATGTGTAAGGCATTTCATTTTTGTACATTTGTCCTGGAGCAATTGTTGTATCTGAGACACAAAATGTACAGTTAAATTGTATTCCAATGTACTGGCTGTGAAACTGAAGAACGATGAAGAACAGTGGCATTTGGCGTTACATCTCTGCTCCACATGGAGGTATTTTACTGTGTTAAGAACTGCTGCCTGTGCAAAAGGGGGAGTAAAGAGGCACATGGGCACTTCAATCAATATATTGAATAAAAAGATAAGTACAAGCTCTCATTTTGCAAGAATGAACACACCTTTTATGTCAAATGTCACCCTGGTTTGAAATGTCACTATTCAGTATATTACTAGTCACCAGTAAAAGTATATAGAAGTCATCACAAAACAGTTCTTAATGACTTTGTACATCTGTGCATATAGTTCATTTTGTGCAAAATCACTAAAAATCAAAAGCAACAAAATACTAACGGGAAATATCCGTCTTAAAATAAAAGTGAAAGACCTGCACATTGGATGCTGTTTTGTAGGTGACATATTTCTATTGTGCATGTACTATGTGATTTGTGTCTTAAAGATTCTTAATGAGCAGATATGTACTGTTTTACCATTTTTTTCATTTGTTCTTCTGTCAGTGCAAATCACAGATATCTGCACATTTTTTTTTACCTGCAAACAAAGACTAATTGATGCATTAAAAGCTTTTGCATTAACATCAACAGCCTGCATGTTTTAGAAAATTGTCAGTGCCTCAACCCCTGTCTCAAAAACGGGGTGGGGAAATGAATACAAACAACATTATGGCAGCGCTGGGAAGAGGCTCTGTGGGTGTAAAAAGCATGTGGGTGTTTTACTGGTCAGATTCCAGGGGGAATAGATAAGAGCAATGGTGAATTTAAAAACATGCACAGTTAAACACTAGAGGCATTAATGGCTGCTCTGAGTCTAATTTAAAAAGTCACTATTTATGATTTTCTTTTTTTCTTGCAGATTTCGAAAGCACCTTGTCTCTTCTTGAGTCTGTTCACAAGTTTGAATCTCTGTTCTGGGAAATTTGGGGCTCCAATAACTGATGATGTGAGCAAGCTGTCATTATTGGTGAGATTTACTGAAAAGCTACATGCATGTGTTGATCTGACTATGGGTTGTACGTATATGTGCTGCATCTGCTACATTAATCTCTTCTTGATCAACATTTAGAAGCAGAACATTCCCTTTGATTATGAGATTCCTGTTAATTACATTCCCAAAGAAGTGGTAGGTATGAACCTGTAGATGCAGAAATAATGTCAAAATAAAAATTGAAATTCACCCTAATATTAACAGCATATTTCTTCATGTATATGTGCATTCACAGGCTGGCACGTGTTGGGTGGTGTTAAATATTTATCCTTTGGAGCAAAGTCTTCGGAAACTGTCCGGCATGTTTGGAACCATCTCCTCCAACAAAGAGAACATAGTGGTTTTCATTGCAATGCTAAAGAGTTTACGCTTCACCTTTGACCATGAGGAGCTGGTAGGTAAAAAGCATGGCGTCATCACTGCATCATCAGATGTGACATTAAATTTATATTCAGCCACTTATTCTAGTTTGATCATTTTCATTCCTAATGTGACACAGCAACTGACAATTTTACTGATCAATAATAATGGACAGTTGATTATATCAAATGCCATCCATCCATCCATCAATTCAATGCATTTAACACAATAAATTAATTACAAATGGGTGCAAACAAAGTAGAGGGACAAAATTTAACAACTGTGCAAGGAGTAGTTTAGTTTAAATTGGAAAATTTAATTGCAGCATTCATCTCCATCAGTGTAGATGAACATGTGATTGCAGTATTTTGTGTCGTTATGTGTGTGTGTGTATGTCAAAGGAATTTGTGCCTTATTATGAGGGTTGTGTCAGGAAGGGCATCCGACGTAAAAAACCCATGCCAGAACAAACATGCGAATCATTGGTATTTCGCTGTGGCGACCCCTGAGGGGAGAAAGGAGAAGAAGAAGAAGAAGAATTGCATTGTTGAGTGATTTCAGGATTGTTTGTTGTCTTATCCTGCAGGAGACAGCCATGCAAGTCTTCCAGTGTCACTATAAAGAAGGGAGCTTCATCTCTGGTCTTTATTTTGACTACGTTAAAGACATCTTACAAACCGCTGCTCAAGGAACATCCACCTTCTCCTGCAAGCCTCCACCATGCCTTAATGCACAACACACCCCAGGTAAACTATTCATTTACATTGATGTTCCTGTCAGTGAAAGCCCAGACAATTAGAGCTTTCCAAAAGCCTGTTAGTGAGCTCATATTGATTCTGGGTTCAGGGACGCACAGCTGGGGACTGGCATTAGAGGCTGAAAACATCTCATTTATAATCTTGACTTCAGTGTTCTTTATCATATTGTCCAAATGCCTACCAGTGATGTTTCTTAAATTACATTTCAGTGCCACCTTTCTGCATCAAAATGGAACCAAAATGTGCACTTCTGAGTAAAACAGTTCAAATACAGCAATATCTGATGGATGAACCAACACAAACCCACTGACTTGTTCAATAAATAAATAAATGTCCAGGGATTTTAACTGCCCACTATGAAGTTTTGAATGTGTAACTTTAGTCAGCTAAATATCAAATATTTCATTTTTTCCAGGGAGTCAGGAGAGCAGTCGTGAATACAGCTGGTTGAAAAGAACTCCATTGCTTCTACTCCTCATTCCCATTACAGCTTGCGTTGTTCTCACGGTGTGGATGGTAAGTAAATGAGATGGCCTCATTCACCTCTAAGTAAATTAAGAATTCTTAAAAAATGAAGCAAAATTTGTAGTAATTGGATTTGTCAGCATGGAAATTGGGTATTTTCTCTCCTTTGTTACAAATATTTAAACACATCTATTTGCAGTACAATACAAATTTTAAAAGGTCAAATTCGACATGTTTTTTGTTTCTTTCAATTTTTCCCTGTTTTTTGCTTAGGCTAAAAGCACAATGAAGCTTCCATATTCATTAACAACCACACATAAGTGTAATGTATCTGACTGTAACTTAAGTTGTATTAGGTGAATTTATTTGCGGTAGATCTTCCATCAGCTACACTGAGCCTTTTTGCGCCCATTGGTCCCTATGGATCATTCTAATAATTCCTGAATGATAATGCATCCTTATTGTGGGCACTTCCAGGAAGGCCATTCTTGTAAAATTAACAACTGGTCATCAAATATTCAGCAGCATGCTGCAGCTTCCTTATTACATTACATAATGACGTCCGATCCTAGGATTTATTATATGTCATTAATCCATCTTTACAAACTAGAAAGAAGACCACTGTTTGAGCTGTTTCACTTCTTCTTTTCTTTCAGGTCAAGTCTGGAAGGCACTTTCCAACATGCAACACTGAAAATAGCCAAATGGCCCCTTCTGACATGATCCCAACTGTGTCTGTCTCCATCCCACTTCAAGCACTCACCCACGCTGCAGATACTCAGCCAGCAGAGGAGGCAGTCCTTGAACATGAAAGTGGATGAACCACAATTAACAGGCTGAACAGCAGCCTAACACTCTCTCCAGGTTGTTCTGTTATTTGCAGAAGTGGGTTGGATGAAACCACTGTGGTCTGACTCTCAGCCTCTGAGTGCATGGACCAGAGCTATGAGAGCCAACTCACCATGTCTGAAAAAAGCGCACTTTGAAGACTTAACCATCCAACAAGAACACTGGGTTGACCAGGGTGACCAAGTGTCTGGTGAGGTATTTTCTTGTGGAAGTGTTTAACAGTATTGTCCTCACCTATTATGTGTAAAATATCTTTAATTTCTACTCTACTACTGGAGCTGTTCCTGCAATGTGACTGTGCTGCAAAAGTAACCCTGAAGCCTCAAATCACAGACGTATTGGAGGATTCACACTGATTGAAATGATATTACACAGTCTGGAAGGCTTCGTTTTACTATGCGATGGGACTCCTGTTATCAACATGTTGCTGTGTGCTGGTAGTTACAGAGACTGCTTTGACTGTGGAGGGGAACTGTTGTAGAGTCAACAGTCAACACATCGAATTGCAGACAAACACATTCCTAAACACGCTGATTTTATTAAAATGATAAACATATATATTCTAAGAATACATAAGAACAAATATACAGTATCATGCAAACTACAGGGCAGTCATAGAGCGCATACCTCCGCCAAGGCTGTTGTTCAGCTAAAACGTTATTTTTTGACCAGCTAAAGAGGTTATGTGATGATGTTGGTTTGTCTGTCTGTCTGCTAGTAGGATTACAGAAAAACTAAAGGATACATTTTAATGAGTGGCAATGTTAAAGAAAGTGAAAAATGGATCCAGAATCCACATACTGACCCGGATCATCTCCAAACTTGAATAGGTTCATCCTTGGCCAACGGGCTACCTCTGATGTAAATTTCATCAATACTCTGTCCAGTAGTTCTTGCATAATCCTACTAAGACACAAAGCAACATGAATACATCACTTCCTTGGCGGAGGTAAAAACAAAATAAGAAACAGAGTTACTGAGTGTTGGCTCCTACTGGTTGTTGATGTTAGTATGAGCTGTCACAAATTTCAAACCTGCTTGTCACAAACAACATGTGGAACAGTTCAACAAGTGACCTACTTTGTGTATCAAAGATCTGACCAGATGGCAGATAGCCATTGCCAGAGGCACTTTGAATCCCATCATTGTATTTCAAAGCTGTTACTCACTGATCTATAGCTGCTGCTCAACCACAGTGAGTTTGTTGAGTTTTTAAGGCCTTATTCACTGAGTCAATCATGTTCAGTCATGAGAACATGACTCCCCAAGTGTGAGTGCTCTTGTACTGTATGTGTCAGAGCGAGGGAGTGAGAGACAGGACAGACACGACGAGGGAAAGTGAGAGAGATACACATAGATGGATGGATCGAGGGATGAGCTCAGAGAGAAGCATAAGGAGGGCTTGTTCTCATTACAAAAGAACTGGCCGTAGGCTGGAGGAAATGCCACTTACAAACACGACTGATGTCGGCAGATCCCTATGAATCAATGGGATAAGAATCTTTCCAGACCGCAGGCTAAGTAGTCTCATCTACTGTGATTGGTTAGTATTTCGATAACAATTTTCTGTACACGGACAATTTACTTCCAAAACTCATCAATGAAACACTGAAAGGCATACTGTCATTAATATGTTATTGTCTTCTGGAGACCAATTTGTATGTTTTTGTGAAAATGTGAATTTGTATTGTTTGTGGCATATTTATGTTTTACTCAAAAGTTTATCAAAAAAGTTCCCATATGTAATGTGTCAAATGTAAAATCAACCATTTAAATCCTGAATATTCAAGAGGTACAAATACTGTGAACACTCAGGGATAACTCGCCTTAACTCTGAAGTGACTAAATGCTCAAAAATAAGGCTCTTATGACTTTTTCTATTTATGCAGCATTTTGTTTCTTGTGTTTGTTTGACAGTGCAGAGTTGCACTACAGTGTAGGTTTTTTTCATGGTTGGTTTATTACAAATTATTTATTTTATTCTACTGACCAAAAGCAACCCATGGGCAAATCTGTTTTGTTTACATATCTATTAGTATTTGTCAGCAATGTAAAAGTCACTGACATATCCTACTATTGTTTGGCATTAAGTCTGTACAGTACTTCGCAGATGTCCAGTTTAAATGATTAAATATCTTTAAGGTGAAAAGTCACTCTAATATGTGTAACAATAGGTCACAATAATGGGCCCTGGTATTTGGACAAGACTAAATTGCTCAAGTAACCCAAATCTCAGGAGAATGGTCACCATACATCCTTTATCTAATAATCGCCACTGATTTATCATTATTACTATTGCAAGCATTCGATGTCCTGTTTACCAAGCGCACATTTTTGTAGATTTATTTGTAATAATAAAAAAATGTCTGTCCTAAATGGCTATGTCTGTCCTAATTGCTATGTACGAGGTCATTTTTTTAAGTGGGATCTCCTTTATTTGGGTGTATTTTCCAGTGAATTTTACCAATGCTATATTTTAATACATAGGAAGAATGATTAAGGTTAGCTGTCGTAATCCAGAAGGAATTTTGCTCATGTTTACATGAGCTGCATCCAAACTACTCGAAGACCGGGCTTTTATTTTATAGAGACATTTCCGCCGGAAATTCCCAGACTTTTGTTTTGGAAAACCGCTGACTAGCGGTCGCCATTATTCTTCCTGGCTTGACGGTCGGAGGAAAGGCCGCTAAGTACTTTTTAACTGATATTTTCTGGATATACTGCATCATTGTGGCCTTATGCACGCGTCAGTGTAATATTTTATGAATCAACGATACAGCCTGACAACAAGATGGAGAAACGGTCTGGGGCCGCAGGTACGTACGTGGTAGCAAGCTAACGTTAGCAAGCTAACGTGTGGTGGGCGCTCGTGACAAATAGCGATGGGTAAATTAAATTGTGATCACAGCAGGTGATCCATCCGCTGCTGGAAAATATTTGCCAAGTTGCGACTGCAGGTCCACTTGTGGCAGGTTTTGTGTAACGGTCCTATGTGTAGGACGTCCTATAATAGTATAGTTAGGGAAACTGGCTTTGCTGTGCACCGTGGAACCGTCCAGACTGATCCAAATGAATCTGCTTTCCTTCCGGGTGTCTTCATCCGCTATTACACAGTAACATTTTACCTTTACAAACACAACTGCAAACACGCCATATCAGCATGTGTTATAATTGCAAACCCGAGTCGTATGCAGTTTGGCGCTCATTCTGCTCACGACTAACCGATGAAAGGCGGTGGTGACGGTGGCTGCAGCGCCCCCTCAACCACCAGCTCTGCTCGCCAGGGTCACAGTACGGACGCATTTTGAAAAGCATCCAGAGCCGAGGGCTGTTCTTACTCAGAAGATACTGAAGAATAATTTAGAGGATGTTAGTTAGTTTTAAACTGTGGAAGTTAAGAATAATTGGACCAATATAATAAATATAAATAATATAATCGGCTTTCTTTTGCAACATCTATTTATTGCCTAGTAGTGCTATTTTACTACACCTGTCAAAAGCCAAGCACTTACTGTAACAAAGTAACAAACCCTAAATAATAAACATAAACCATATTCACTAGTAACATAAAGAGCCGCTCTACATGAAAGTACAGATGAATGATAAAATGATAATTATTTTGTCATACATTATGTTCAACACTGCCCAGCCAAAAAAAAAAAAGTCGCCACCAAAAACAAAACAATAAAAGGCCACACACTCTAATGCTGTGTTTTGTTGGATGCCTTTAGCTTTGATTACAGTACGCATTCGCTGTGGCATTGTTTCGATAAGTTTCTGCAATGGCACAAGATTTATTTCCATCCAGTGTTGCATTCATTTTTCACCAAGATCTTGCACTGATGATGGTAGAGTTTGACCGCTGTGCAAAGCCTTCTCTAGCATATCCCAAAGATTCTCAATGGAGTTAAGGTCTGGACTCTGTGGAGGTCAATCCATGTGTGAAAATGATGTCTCATGCTCCCTGAACCACTCTTTCACAATTTGAG